>JAVJIF010016529.1:45000-124587 GCA_038442645.1 Agave tequilana
AGGAAAACTCAAGGAATCTCTTTAAAAACACTCTTGATAAACTCTCTTTTTGATTGGAAATATTTTCTCTAAAACAAGTGGAGAAAACCTCTTAAAAGAGTTGAGAAAACTGGTGAAAAATCCACTTGAAAATCTTGTCTAAAACAGCCCCCAAATGGCCCAATTTATAGGGCTCCAAAAACTAGCCGTTGGAGGTCTGTCAGGCCTGTCGGTCGACCGCCCGGTCGACCGGCCAACAGTCATATTTCAGACCGTTTGAGCCATCGGTCGACCGGTCGGTCGACCGAACCTCTGGAACAGAGAGCAGACTCTCTGCCGGTCGACCGTTCCGGTTGACCGAGGCTTTCCAGAGAGCAAAGCTCTGGACGGTCAACCGTCCCGCTCGACCGGCCTTCCAGCCAGCCTCGTGCACGTCTGTGCACGTCGCACGGTCGACCGGTCCGGTCGACCGGCTAAAGCCAGGTCAGAAAAGTAAAGGGATTTAAAACTTGGTCTTTTTGATTGAAATAAAATCCCATAAAATACTGAAAAATCTACAAAAATAGTTTTACTAATATACTTTGATAAACAAACATGCTTGCACAAAATCAAGGCATGTTATAAATGATTTGGACTATTTTATAACTTGGAAAATATTGGCTCAAAACAAAAACGGAATTTTTCCAAACTTGATTTTTCAAAACTTGTTTTTCTAAAACTTAACCAAATACAAAAATAAGATATTTAAACAACTTTGAAGCATATTGTGTATGTATATGATCCACTACACAAACATGGTGAAATATCTATGTTTTTGACATTAAGCACTAAACATGGTTTTGGTTAAAACATAAAACTTGAATACCAAAAACGAAACATGTATTTTCTAAAATGGAAAATCTTTTGTAAAAACAAAACTATCAAGAGTGTGTGTGTATATGTATACTTGAGCAATCCACCAACTACTCTATCCTTTACATTTTATTTCTAAAATGGAAAATCTTTTGTAAAAATAAAACTATCAAGAGTGTGTGTGTATATGTATACTTGAGCAATCCACCAACTATTCTATCATTTACATTTTATCTAAAAACAAAATCTTCTAAAAACAAACCTGGACACAAGTCTTCAACTTCTTGAAGTCTTCACTTGAAGCCTTCTCATCTTCTTGACTTGGTCCAAACACGATCCAATGGCTCTTGGATCAAACCGTGCTAGCTCCAAAACTTGACTTTAAATTCTTTGTTGAAGCTATGCACCTACTAAGATCTTGATCATGAATCTGTCACTAATTAAACACAAGATCATTAGTAAACAAAAATACATGAGTTGATCATCATTAAAACTAGAGTGATGGGCCTTCGGGCCAACAATCTCCCCCTTTTTGATGATGACAAAACTCATGAAGTATATATGCATGGATTAAAGTAAAGCTCCAAAGAAGCTCCCCCTTAACTCATGCATAACAATAAATAAATAAATATGCAATGAAAGCTCATGATACTAAACAAATGTATGCATCAAACATATTTTCAAAAAAGAACTTCTCCCCCTTTTTCTCAAAATCATTTTACTCATATCTTATTGTTTATTGTGATGCATGAACTTAATATATGCAAAAACACAAATATGTATATATAAACCCAAAATCTTTCTCCCCCTTTTTGTCAATCATCAACAAAGGGGTTAGAGTAAAAACAAAATCAACAAAATTTTCTCTCCCTTTTTGTCATAAACAAAGAGACCAATAAGTGGTCTAAATAAATAAGTCAATAAAAGGTATATGCGATATACATTAATGAAGAGGAAGACGGTAAAGTAACTTCCTGTAACGCCCCAATCCCGCAGGTACGGGGACGTTATGGCGACGTACATACGCGAGGTGAAAACAACCTCACGCGTACGTTAAGCTTCAGTACAGGACATAACCTCAATATACACAGGAGTTCCAGCAGGACATAAGTAAAAGAATACCTGCAGAAAGGGGTAAGCGATCATAACAGATATATAAACAGGGATAAATAAGATAACTGGAACAAAGCACAAAGATACCTATAAAGGAATCCCGATGGTAAAGTCTACTATGTGAATCCAATGAACTAGCTGCCCGAACGATAACTCAGATCTCCAACCTGGGCGCGCAAACCTAGAGACCTCAGAAAGCGACCTAGTGAGTGGTAAAATGAAGGAGGAGGTAGTAATATATATACTATAGTAATACAAACACGATAATAATATATAATGCATGTTTATGTAATAGTGATACCATATAATAAGCATATAGTAAGCAGTAGAAATATATATAAGCATGTCATCTTTTCATACCATCACTACCTAGCTGGTGATCAGCGGGTCATGTCTATAGTCGTATCCAGTTTATATCGTATAAGGTTGTCTAGTGGTGACGTGATAGAAATGAACATGTTAGTGGTGACGTGATGGAAAGGAGCATGCAGGTGGGCATAAGCAATATGAATATGCAGGTGAGCATATGCAATATAACCACAATACTGTATTGTGCATATACAGTACTGATGTCTGCAAGGTATACAGAAAATAGAATATATATGCAATGCAGGGTATATATGTACATGGGTAGTATGCTACCTCAGAAAGTGTAGCATGTACCAGGTAAAGTAACACACAATACAGGTAACATGATAGCGGAGACATGATCAGGAACAATAACAAGTACATCTACACAATAGTATACATATATCAGGCAAGTCATGTTCTTTATCCAATAGTAGCAATCAGTACCACCTGGTATTTTAATCAATTTCTTCCAGTATCCCATACCACTAGCAGTTCATACTGGAGCCCGCACTCCAGTCAAACTCATCCGGACATGGCCTACGGGTACCATTATCCAAACGAGAGAGTGACCAAATAACAAGTGTTCCCGACGTCACTATTGCGTATACGATTTTATTATGTTAATTGGAAACCCATGGTCGAGGAGTTCTTATCGGGTAAGTGTATCCCGTGCATACCCGGGATCACGGCCTTTATCAAACCCTGGCTGCTAAGACCGGAGCCCTCCGCTAAGAGGGGAATAATAATCAAGTAACGAGAGCTCATGGAGTAATTGGTAGGTAGCACTACCATCCCCTGCAGTGGGAGAACAATATGGATCCAGTACATCACCCGATAAGATCTAATCAACCGTCGAGTCTCCCCCATACCCCAGTTAAATTTATGATCTGATATGTCAAGTATACAATGAATAAATACAGTACATGATACGGGTAACATGATAACTGAAACTGAGCTCTATTGATAGCATAGAACAATATAACGGGAATGGGAACAATATAACAGGAACAATATAACGGGAAACGGGAACAATAGATGTGGGATTCCACATGTCGCATATCAACAGCTCTCATATCCAGTAACGGGAAATCCATATCAGTAACGGGACACATTCATATAACATGAATACGGGAACATGGAACAATAATACATGTAATAAGCACGGTGATCCATACGACAAGAAGATAGAAACAACACAGACATGTGTAACTGTACTATGTACGCATGACAGAAATGTGTATGATGATCATGCTAATATGAAATGCAGTAGCCCGCGCAGTGATATGCCGAGAATCCATGCAACGAGGATAACAATACATTACATAACGGTATCGGTGGGCTATGCCTACGAAATAACAAGTGTGCCGTGTCATAGTATCTGTGTAACATGCACATGTAATAACAGTGGTCTGTGTCTGCTATCATGTACAGTGAACTACAGTATCCGTGTAGCCATAAGCATGCGTAGCATTAATATATGTAGGAACAGTGGTCGACGGTGTCTTATAGTAACGGTGTCTAGCATGCATGTCTAATACCAGTGTAATGTCATAGTGTATCTGTGAATCAGTATGCATGTAACGTGACTGTGATACAGTACATGTCATAAGAGTGTACACCCGCGTGTCAGTGGCTGTGCAGGTCATGACTGTATTCGAATTGTCTATGTCAGTAGATCTAGCAATATTCTAGGTCATTCCTATTCCAATGACTGTACGATTATGACCAGTGAATAATTAATAGTTACCGGATTTTATCCATAATCAATAATTAATAGGTCAATGTCACTAAACACAGTAAAATATAATTTATAAAGAAAAATACTCACTAACTAGCCACGAGAAGGTAGCTCTCGTTCCCACGATCGCAACGGATCCAGAATCGTCCAAATCGGAGTCTGGATACTCCCGATATCGCCCGAACGCTAAACCTAATCAAAATGGGATAAATAGGTAAATAAAAATAATTCAAAATGTAATTAATAAAATGGAGCAGGGGGTTTTATGTTAAATTACCTTTAATGGGTTTCGGATGCGGGTTTGGGCTCATAATGGGTCAGGTTTGGATCCATTACCCAAACCCACTTAACTTAAGTGAACTGGGTACGGGTTATTGGGTCGGGTTAGCTTCCAAACCCACCCCTAATCAGTTATTGGGTTCGGGTTACACCCGAACCCAATAAGCTACCAGCAGCGGCAGCAGCACCTGTTGCTGCCGCGCCCCTGGTGCGGGCCGGCGGCGAGGCAGCCCGCCGGCGGCGGTTTAGCCGCCGGCGGCGGTGGAGCCCGAGAGAGAGAATGAGAGTGAGAGAGAGAAAAGGAGGGAGAGAGAGAGGAAACTAGTGAAGAAGAAGAAGAAGATGAAAAAGAAAAAGAAGAAGAAAAGGGGAAGAAGAAGAGGAAGGGGGGACGGCGCCCGGAGGGGGCGCCAGCCTCCGGCGTTGCGCCGGGCTAGGGCGCAGCAGCGCCCAGGCGGGGGCGCCCGCGGCGCCAGCGGCGCGTGGCTAGGGGACGCGGCGGTAGCACGCCGGCCACCGGCCGCGGGCATGAGTCAGGGCCAGGAAGAGAGGGGGATTTGGGGGGAGAGAGAGAGAGTTTAAGAGAGAGAGAGAGAGAGAGAGAGAGAGAGTGTAAGAGAGAGAGAGAGATTGTGAGGAGAGAGAGAGAGAGGATATTTTTGAATGAGAGAGGGAGAGAGATTTTAATAGAGGGAGAGTGAGGCGGTGGGAGTCGGTGGGGGGAGTTCTCTGGAAGAAGCCAGAGAAGAGAAGAGAAAGGAAAAGAAAAGAAAAAGAAAAGAGTTTTAAAATAATAATTTAATAATATTTTAATATGGTCATAAATTGACTAGCTCCGAATGATGCCCAAAATTTATAGAAATAGAGAATATTATCCTGAGACTTAAGATGAAGACGGTTTGCAGAAACTCAATCTGGTTTGCAAATTAAAAATCCCGGAAGCTGTCGCCGATACTAGGCGACACCGGTTTTGCCGGATTTTCGATAAATTCAGAAAAATTCCAAAAATATCCTAACGTAGATAACACGATTCTAAGACATCTGGTGAAAGTAGATTCTTAAAATTCTACTCTATTTGTGAATTAGAAATCGTAGAGCCGATTATCGGTATCGGTCGACACCGACTACGTCGATTTTTCAAAATAATCCAGAAAATTTTCAGAAAATCCTGAAAAATCTCAAATCTTAGAAAATGATTTTTGAAACTGAAATCAGCTCAATCAGACTACTACGGAGGTCAAATCAATTTTATACGTCGTATCGCAAACTGATACGGTGATACGTACACCGGAAGCAGGGGTTACATTTCTCCCCACCTTACAAAAATTGCGTCCTCGCAATTTCCATTCAGGTGTGAGAACAATATTTCTAACCCCAAAGTCAAAATGATACGGGTCCACGACACTTCCGCTGCTCACTCTGATATCTATAAGGAACTCGGGATGGAGAAGTAGGGTAGTGACCTAATCCTAACGGATGGGAAGCAAGACGATGCAAGAAAAGCGAGAAGGAAATCGGATGCTTTGGTTGACAACTGAAAGGAAAGAAGGAATAAAACAGAGTCAAGGAATGAATTGTCACGGTCATGGTATTCTTGTACTCGTTGCTGGAACCCCAAATCAGATACGGACAAGTTTGAATCGGAATCTGATTGTACTGTTGGTAAGATCCCGAGTATTGACCCAGGTGGTTACCCACACCAGGTGTGAACCTAGGCTCTGATACCACTATGTAACGCCCCAATCCCGCAGGTACGGGGACGTTATGGCGACGTACATACGCGAGGTGAAAACAACCTCACGCGTACGTTAAGCCTCAGTACAGGACATAACCTCAATATACACAGGAGTTCCAGCAGGACATAAGTATAAGAATACCTGCAGAAAGGGGTGAGCGATCATAACAGATATATAAACAGGGATAAATAAGATAACAGGAACAAAGAACAAAGATACCTATAAAGGAATCCCGATGGTAAAGTCTACTATGTGAATCCAATGAACTAGCTGCCCGAACGATAACTCGGATCTCCAACCTGGGCACGCAAACTCAGGGTCGTCAGAAAGCGACCTAGTGAGTGATAAAATGAAGGAGGAGGTAGTAATATATATACTATAGTAATACAAACACGATAATAATATATAATGCATGTTTATGTAATAGTGATACCATATAATAAGCATATAGTAAGCAGTAGAAATATATATAAGCATGTCATTTTTTCTTACCATCACTACTTAGCTGGTGATCAGCGGGTCATGTCTATAGTCGTATCCAGTTTATATCGTATAAGGTTATCTAGTGGTGACGTGATAGAAATGAACATGTTAGTGGTGACGTGATGGAAAGGAACATGCAGGTGGGCATAAGCAATATGAATATGCAGGTGAGCATATGCAATATAACCACAATACTGTATTGTGCATATGCAGTATTGATGTCTGCAAGGTATACAGAAAATAGAATATATATGCAATGCAGGGTATATATGTACATGGGTAGTATGCTACCTCAGAAAGTGTAGCATGTACCAGGTAAAGTAACACACAATACAGGTAACATGATAGCGGAGACATGATCAGGAACAATAACAAGTACATCTACACAATAGTATACATGTATCAGGCAAGTCATGTTCTTTATCCAATAGTAGCAATCAGTACCACCTGGTATTTTAATCAATCTCTTCCAGTGTCCCATACCACTGGCAGTTCATACTGGAGCCCGCACTCCAGTCGAACCCATCCGGACATGGCCTACGGGTACCATTATCCAAACGAGAGAGTGACCAAATAACAAGTGTTCCCGACATTACTATTGTGTATACGGTTTTATTATGTTAATTGAAAACCCATGGTCGAGGAGTTCTTATCGGGTAAGTGTATCCCGTGCATACCCGGGATCACGGCCTTTATCAAACCCCTGGCTGCTAAGACCAGAGCCCTCCGCTAAGAGGGGAACAATAATCAAGTAACGAGAGCTCATGGAGCAATTGGTAGGTAGCACTACCATCCCCTGCAGTGGGAGAACAATATGGATCCAGTACATCACCCGATAAGATCTAATCAATCGTCGAGTCTCCCCCATACCCCAGTTAAATTTATGATCTGATATGTCAAGTATACAATGAATAAATACAGTACATGATACGAGTAACATGATAACTGGACCTGAGCTCTGTTGATAGCATAGAACAATATAACGGGAAAGGGAACAATATAACAGGAACAATATAACGGGAAACGGGAACAATAGATGTGGGATTCCACATGTCGCATATCAACAGCTCTCATGTCCAGTAACGGGAAATCCATATCAGTAACAGGACACATTCATATAACATGAATTCGGGAACATGGAACAATAATACATGTAATAAGCACGGTGATCCATACGACAAGAAGATAGAAACAACACAGACATGTGTAACTGTACTATGTACGCATGACATAAATGTGTATGATGATCATGCTAATATGAAATGCAGTAGCCCGTGCAGTGATATGCCGAGAATCCATGTAACGAGGATAACAATACATTACATAACGGTATCGGTGGGCTATGCCTACGAAATAACAAGTGTGCCGTGTCATAGTATCTGTGTAACATCCACAGGTAATAACAGTGGTCAGTGTCTACTATCATGTACAGTGAACTACAGTATCCGTATAGCCATAAGCATGCGTAGCATTAATATATGTAGGAACAGTGGTCGACGGTGTCTTATAGTAACGGTGTCTAGCATGCATGTCTAGTACCAGTGTAATGTCATAGTGTTCTGTGAATCAGTATGCATGTAACGTGACTGTGATACAGTACATATCATAAGAGTGTACACCGCGTGTCAGTGGCTGTGCAGGTCATGACTGTATTCGAATTGTCTATGTCAGTAGACCTAGCAATATTCTAGGTCATTCCTATTCCAATGACTGTACGATTATGACCAGTGAATAATAAATAGTTACCGGATTTTATCCATAATCAATAATTAATAGGTCAATGTCACTAAACACAGTAAAATATAATTTATAAAAGAAAAACACTCACTAACTAGCCACGAGAAGGTAGCTCTCGTTCCCACGATCGCAACGGATCCAGAATCGTCCAAATCGGAGTCCGGATACTCCCAATATCGCCCGAACGCTAAACCTAATCAAAATGGGATAAATAGGTAAATAAAAATAATTCAAAATGTAATTAATAAAATGGAGCATGGGGTTTTATGTTAAATTACCTTTAATGGGTTTCGGATGCGGGTTTGGGCTCATAACGGGTCAGGTTTGGATCCATTACCCAAACCCACTTAACTTAAGTGAACTGGGTACGGGTTATTGGGTCGGGTTTGCTTCCAAACCCACCCCTAATCAGTTATTGGGTTCGGGTTACACCCGAACCCAATAAGCTACCAGCAGCGGCAGTAGCACCTGCTGCTGCCGCGCCCCTGGTGCGGGCCGGCGGCGAGGCAGCCCGCCGGCGGCGACGGAGCCCGAGAGAGTGAATGAGAGTGAGAGAGAGAAAAGGAGGGAGAGAGAGAGAGAGGAAACTAGTGAAGAAGAAGAAGAAGAAGAAGAAGAAGAAAAAGAAAAAGAAGAAGAAAAGGGGAAGAAGAAGAGGAAGGGGGGCGGCGCCCGGAGGGGGCTCCAACCACCGGCGTTGCGCCGGGCTAGGGCGCAGCAGCGCCCAGGCGGGGGCGCCCGCGGCGCCAGCGGCGCGTGGCCAGGGGACGCGGCGGTGGCACGCCGGCCACCGGCCGCGGGCATGGGTCAGGGCCAGGAAGAGAGGGGGATTTGGGGGGGGGGGAGAGAGAGAGTTTAAGAGAGAGAGAGAGTGCAAGAGAGAGAGAGATTGTGAGGAGAGGAGAGAGAGAGGATATTTTTGAATGAGAGAGGGAGAGAGATTTTAATAGAGGGAGAGTGAGGCGGTGGGAGTCGGTGGGGGGAGTTCTCTGGAAGAAGCCAGAGAAGAGAAGAGAAAGGAAAAGAAAAGAAAAAGAAAAGAGTTTTAAAATAATAATTTAATAATATTTTAATATGGTCATAAATCGACTAGCTCCGAATGATGCTCAAAAATTATAAAAAATAGAGAATATTATCCTGAGACTTAAGATAAAGACGGTTTGCAGAAACTCAATCTGGTTTGCAAATTAAAAATCTCGGAAGCTGTCGCCGTTACCGGGCAACACCGGTTTTGCCAGATTTTCGATAAATTCAGAAAAATCCCCAAAAATATCCCAACGTAGAAACATGATTCTAAGACATCTGGTGAAAGCAAATTCTCAAAATTCTACTCTATTTGTGAATTAGAAATCGTAGAGCCGATTATCGGTATCGGTCGACACCGACTACGTCGATTTTTCAAAATAATCCAGAAATTTTTCAAAAAATCCTGAAAAATCTCAAATCTTAGAAAATGATTTTTGAAACTGAAATCAGCTCAATCGGGCTACTACGGAGGTCAAATCAATTTTATACATCGTAACGCATATTGATACGGTGATACGTACACCGGGAAGCAGGGGGTTACATTTCTCCCCACCTTACAAAAATTGCGTCCTCGCAATTTCCATTTAGGTGTGAGAACAATATTTCCAACCCCAAAGCCGAAATGATACGGGTCCACGACACTTCCGCTGCTCACTCTGATATCTATAAGGAACTCGGGATGGAGAAGTAGGGTAGTGACCTAATCCTAACGGATGGGAAGTAAGACGATGCAAGAAAAGCGAGAAGGAAATCGGATATTCTGGTTGACAACTGAAAGGAAAGAAGGAATAAAACAGAATCAAGGAATGAATTGTCAAGGTCATGGTATTCTTGTACTCGTTGCTGGAACCCCAAATTCAGATACGGACAAATTTGAATCGGAATCTGATTGTACTGTTGGTATGAGCCCGAGTATTGACCCAGGTGGTTACCCACACCAGGTGTGAACCTAGGCTCTGATACCACTATGTAACGTCCCAATCCCGCAAGTACGGGGACGTTATGGCGACGTACATACGCGAGGTGAAAACAACCTCACGCGTACGTTAAGCCTCAGTACAGGACATAACCTCGATATACACAGGAGTTCCAGCAGGACATAAGTACAAGAATACCTGCAGAAAGGGGTGAGCGATCATAACAGATATATAAACAGGGATAAATAAGATAACAAGAATAAAGCACAAAGATACCTATATAGGAATCCCGATGGTAAAGTCTACTATGTGAATCCAATGAACTAGCTGCCCGAACGATAACTCGGATCTCCAACCTGGGCACGCAAACCCAGGGTCGTCAGAAAGCGACCTAGTGAGTGGTAAAATGAAGGAGGAGGTAGTAATATATATACTATAGTAATACAAACACGATAATATATATAATGCATGTTTATGTAATAGTGATACCATATAATAAGCATATAGTAAGTAGTAGAAATATATATAAGCATGTCATCTTTTCATACCATCACTACCTAGCTGGTGATCAGCGGGTCATGTCTATAGTCGTATCCAGTTTATATCGTATAAGGTTGTCTAGTGGTGACGTGATAGAAATGAACATGTTAGTGGTGACGTGATGGAAAGGAACATGCAGGTGGGCATAAGCAATATGAATATGCAGGTGAGCATATGCAATATAACCACAATACTGTATTGTGCATATACAGTACTGATGTCTGCAAGGTATACAAAAAATAGAATATATATGCAATGCAGGGTATATATGTACATGGGTAGTATGCTACCTCAGAAAGTGTAGCATGTACCAGGTAAAGTAACACACAATACAGGTAACATGATAGCGGAGACATGATCAGGAACAATAACAAGTACATCTATACAAAAAAATTTTGAATTTTTCTTATAAAACAAATTTTTGAATTTTCTCAATAAAACAAATCTTGAGAATTTTTCTTAAAATTTTTATTTTCTTATCAAAAATAACTTTGTACTTTAAACATGTAAAACAATTTTAACTCAAGCACAATTAACTCATATATATGTATGAAAAATGAGTATACCAAATGAAATTGATACATACATATATAAGAAAACAAAATATGAGTATATACAAAAATAGAGTCAAATTGATACCAATTGAAATGATACAATGATACCAATTGAAACAATAATAGGATCATGTGTATAACTCATAAAACATTGAAGAATAAATAACTAGTTAAATTAATTTTTGAAAAACTAGTTAAAGATCCTTCAAAAACATGAAACCAAATCATATGTATTTCATGAATCATACCAAATACACAAGAGATGACACTCAAAATCGATTAAGCTTGTAAAAGTATTCATGAATCAAAGTCATGACAAAACAAAAGAAGTATGAGTGTTCAAAAATCATGTAACTAGCATTTTCATGAAAATAGTCAACAAGCTCAAAATGATCAAAACAAATTATTCATTTTATTTTATCAAACAAAACATGAAGATTCATTTTTTATTAAAACAAAACAAACTTCTAGGTACATGTATGATTTATCTAAATCTAACAATATGCATACATATCCCAAACATAAAACAAGTCTATTAATAGTATTTGCATGAAGGCAAGAAACACAAAAAGGATATACATGTATATTTATTAGATTTGAATAAAAATGCATATACATGAAGTAAAAACACGAAAATTGGTAAAACAAGTGTAAATGAGGAAATCATCAAAACTAGGCTATACATGTGCATATAGTGGGTACAAATGAGCATGAAGTGCAAACATATATGAATCAATTTGTTCTCACTATTTGTACATGTATAAATACAAGTTTTGATAAAAACTACATTTAAACTAGTATTTACCACATGAAGCACAAAAACAAATGAACATGCTAAAAATTATGATATATAAATAAGCATGTAAGTAAATAAACTAGGAGTTTAGAAATAGTTATCAACTAAGGAACTATGTACAAAACTCCAAACATGGTGGTTGTCCCACCAAACCTCCTTGATAGCAGTGCATCAAATATATGTCCTTCAAGTCCAATTGCATCCACTACCAAGGCACCATCCCTCTCACGTCTTGTGAGAGCCCTCACCTACATCAAATACACATGGTGGGAGTTTTGGTACCCATTTTCTTTTGGGTCCTTGGGGGTTAGCATTGTAAGGCACCCAAACATTTTTATTTTTAGCAAAATTAAAATAATGTATTCTATCAAAACAAATTTGCTAAATGGCCTTTGCGGCCACAATGTGTACACTTGTACACCTTAGGATGCTTATGAGTGTGTTTGTGATCGTGATGTGCAACATAAGCAAATGCATGATGATGATGTGTATGGATATGTGAAACTTGTTTCTTTTGAAACAAAGATTCCAATCTAGAATGATTAAAGGCACAAGAGCTCAAAGTGGAGCTCAAATAATTTATTTTATTTTTCAAAATTTAATCTCACTATTATCAATGGTGGCATGTAAAGCATGATGAGATATAGAGTCATTTTTCTTTTCTTTTGAAAAACATTTTCTTTTCTTTTTCAACAAATTTTCTTTTTAAAGAGTTATTTTCTTGCAAAACAATTTCCTTTTGTTTTTCCACCAAAGCAATTTCATTTTTCAAAATAGTGTTCCCTTCACATAAATCACTTAATTTAGACATCAAGGAAACATTTTCATTTTTCAAAAATTCATTTTCTTTTTCAATGCATGCAACCTTATTTCTAAATGAATCATTTTCCTTATGCATGCAATCAAAATTCTTTTTCAAAATTTTATTTTCTTTTCTTAACATGTCATATTTTTCAAGTAGGAGTTGACAAAAGGTGCTAAGCTCATCATATGACATGTTATCTTCATCTACCTCGGATTCGGTAGTTACCTCAAGGGGGTTATCCCCTTGGACCGTATAGCACAAGTTGGAGGTGTCGCTTCTAACGTCCGAATCGCTCCCGACATAGTATTGTTCATTTTTGCCAAGGGAGAGGAGGGTGTTCCAAACTACAAAAGCCAAATTAAGATTAGCAACTCTAAATAAATAATCATCATATAGGGTAGATCTTAAAGCATATAGGGCTTTTGCATTAGCCTCAATATTCTTACCATTTAAACAATATGCATCATTAGTTATGGCAAGATAGATATGAATGCCTAGGGCTTTGAGGTACAAGGACATCTTAACCTTCCAAATTTGGATGTTAAGAATGTCAAAAGTGGGTGGTGACATGAAGTCCATGGTGTGTGTACAAATAATGTGATTAGCCTAAAAATGAGGATCTTTAACTCTAGGTTGTGAGACCCAAATTCAGAGCACTTGGCTCTGATACCAATTGAAAATCACCTAGAGGGGGGTGAATAGGTGATGGCTAATCTAATGGTCACTTAATGCGGAATTAAAAAATATTATGACCTAAACTAAACTCTTAAACTAAACACCATGTATAACACAAGAGTGTCGCCGAATTCCCCGTGAAGGGCTCTGGACAAACTCCTCAAGATTCCCCTAGATAAGGGTTGAGGTGCCGCGTTGGCTCTCTTGGTTAAATACAAGTGTTAGCAAACAATCCAAGCATATATAATTAAGCACAATATGAATATCAAGCATGTAAGGATAAGCACAATAATAGCATGCAAGATATAAATAAAGAGATAAAGAAAGAGAGAGTGAGCAATCGCAAACATAAGGGATTTGTTTCGAGTTTCGAGCACACTTGCTCTACATCCCCGCCTTCGACACACGAAGGATTTCCACTATAATCGATCCCACCGGATCACTCGGTGCCGCAACACCTACAAGCTCTCGGACTCCCTAGCCCGTACACACCGCAAGCTCACTAGCTCGCCGAGGCCGCACCTCAAACAAAGAGTTCACACACGAACTCGAAACAACCGCGAACGCACTCGTCCGCCTCCTCAAGGAACAAGAAAAGATCTCTTGGTGATCTAAACACTTTGATCACCAATAAAAACTCTCACTACAACACTCCTATAAGATGAATAATCAATGGGTTGCTCAAGTGTTTGTGTGAGAAAACAAGGAAGAGAATGGTGGAGGAAAACTCAAGGAATCTCTTTAAAAACACTCTTGATAAACTCTCCTTTTGATTGGAAATATTTGCTCTAAAACAAGTGGAGAAAACCTCTTAAAAGAGTTGGGAAAACTGGTGAAAAATCCACTTGAAAATCTTGTCTAAAACAGCCCCCAAATGGCCCAATTTATAGGGCTCCAAAAATTAGCCGTTGGAGGTCTGTCAGGCCTGTCGGTCGACTAGCCAACGGTCATATTTCAGACCGTTTGAGCCATCGGTCGACCGGTCGGTCGACCGAACCTTTGGAACAGAGAGCAGACTCTCTGCCGTCGACCGTTCCGGTCGACCGAGGCTTTCCAGAGAGCAAAGCTCTCTGGACGGTCAACCGTCCCGGTCGACCGGCCTTCCAACCAGCCTCGTGCACGTCTGTGCACGTCGCACGGTCGACCGGCCCGGTCGACTGGCTGAAGCCAGGTCAGAAAAGTAAAGGGATTTAAAACTTGGTCTTTTTGGTTGAAATAAAATCCCATAAAATATTGAAAAATCTACAAAAATAGTTTTACCAATATACTTTGATAAACAAACATGCTTGCACAAAATCAAGGCATGTTATAAATGATTTGGACTATTTTTGTAACTTGAAAAATATTGGCTCAAAACAAAAACGGAATTTTTCCAAACTTGATTTTTCAAAACTTGTTTTCCAAAACTTCACCAAATACAAAAATAAGATATTTAAACAACTTTAAAGCATATTGTGTATGGATATGATCCACTACACAAACATGGTGAAATATCTATGTTTTTGACATTAAGCACTAAACATGGTTTTGGTTAAAACATAAAACTTGAATACCAAAAACGAAACATGTATTTTCTAAAATGGAAAATCTTTTGTAAAAACAAAACTATCAAGAGTGTGTGTGTGTATATGTATACTTGAGCAATCCACCAACTACTCTATCCTTTACATTTTATTTCTAAAATGAAAAATCTTTTGTAAAAATAAAACTATCAAGAGTGTGTGTGTATATGTATACTTGAGCAATCCACCAACTACTCTATCCTTTACATTTTATCTAAAAACAAAATATTCTAAAAACAAACCTGGACACAAGTCTTCATCTTTTTGAAGTCTTCACTTGAAGCCTTCTCATCTTCTTGACTTGGTCCAAACACGATCCAATGGCTCTTGGATCAAACCGTGCTAGCTCTAAAACTTGACTTTAAATTCTTTGTTGAAGCTATGCACCTACTAAGATCTTGATCATGAATCTGTCACTAATTAAACACAAGATCATTAGTAAATATAACTACATGAGTTGATCACCATCAAAACTAGAGTGATGGGCCTTCGGGCCAACACAATATACATACATACAAAGATATATATATATATATATATATATATATATATATATATATATATATATATATATACACACACACACACACACACACATACATACATACACACACATATACATATATATAGGTATATATGTATACATATACATATATACATATATATGTATGTATGTATATGTATGTGAATATATATATAGATATATATGTATATGTATACATATACATATATATGTATATATACATATATATGTATATATACATATATATGTATATATATACACACACATATATATGTATATGTATATGTATATGTAGTATATGTACACACACACACACACATATGGATACACACACACACACACACACACACACATATAGGATTCACGACCTCGCCTTTAGTTATACGATTCCTTATCTGAGGAATATCTTTTATAGGCATATATACATACACACAGACACATAGATATATATCATATTTCAAGTTACCACTATTACTCATAATTCAATCTATTATTACACAAAGATTTTCACAGTTATTATTAGACTTATTGATCGGTTACTTATAATGCATATTTATTGTCCCATTCTCATATTTTATCTTAATAAACTCTGCTATTTAATCATATTTATCGTTTAATTTGTGCAAGCCTTTACTAAATGAGATAGAAAAGAAACGAGCCTAAAAGCCCATTTAAATTTGATTTAAATAAGTTTAAATAAAATCAAGGATTAAGAAAAATATTCAAGAGATGAGCCAAAGATCAGAGCAATTAAGAAGATCTCACCAAATAAAAATGGTTAAATTTGAATTTCTATGAATCCATTCGGTTAGCTAATGATTCATGAAGGTATCGACAAATCTGGAGACCAAACTGAAAAATCATTTGGATAAAAGGAGATGAATGAAGATTAAGTAGCTTCGCTCCCTGTATGTGGCCACAGGCCGTGTTTTCGCAGTTATAGCCGCGTTTTCGTGGCTTTGTTAGAGAGTTAGGTGGAGTATTTACTCTCCCTATCTTCTTATACTCTCCCATCTTCCATTTTGCCTCTAAAAGCTTGGATTTCTGAAGGCAAACAGGCACGACTGAGCAGAGATAGATTTTAGACTAGTTTTTATTCTAGTTTAGTTTAGGATCTTGCTTTTTCTTTTAATATAATTCTTCAGCTTTATTTATGTAACTTAGAAGAGAGAAAAGTTTTATGAGAGAATAGGAGTGAAGACTGTACTGAGATTGACACCAGTGTAAGTGTTCTTCTTTTCTTTCTTTATTAAGTTGATTTAATCGAAAGTTACATTTGTGTTCTTCATTTCTATTTTTCTTCTACTTGCTTCTTTTAGTTTTGATGATAATCGAAGTGAATCTTATAGCATCGGATTGCCTTGCCTTTGCGAGTGCCACTGATAGCTCATGACGATGGAGTCCCCCTATTGTTCATATCATTATATACTTGCTCGATGAACTCTTGATGATATAATGTGGACAGGGACTGAATTAGATCTTATGGGTTATATGCTGATCGCCTTTGAATCAAGGTAAACGCGCCAACGATGCAAGGTAATTCATCAACCAAAAGAGATAAGTAAGTATTTTTAGATTTTCTTCTTTTTTTATTTACTTAGTTTAGAACGTTTTAATGTTGACACTTAAAAAAGACAAGATTCTCATTGGTCCGAACAATGTCTAAACTTGTTCACATTTACAAAAGACAAGTGACAGACGAGCTGAAGACCAGTTTTCACCCGTCTCCGAGGGACAAGGAAGCAACTTGGACTCCACTAATCCAGCAAGCAGACAGTGAACCCAGATTGTTTCTAAACAGACCTCAGCAGGTCTAAGGTGCTAACACTTAGCATCGCATGAGCCCAAAGGGATAGCCTCGTTTGAGAGGCTAATATCACTCGACTTCGCCTCGAAGCCATCCAAAGCCTCGCCAAGAAGCTAAGTCGCAAACATTGCCACAGAGGACTTCCAGCTCCGCCAAAGGGTTTCTTTCGGACTTCGCCAGAAACCATCTCTAGCTCCGCTATGAGCTCAATGCTGACAGCTCCGCTATTGGTCTGCTATGGTCAACCTTTGACCAATCAAATCTCTGGATGAGATCGGATCCAATCAGATCAAATCCAATTAAGATCAAATCAGAGATTAAATTTGGCAGTTAATTGCCACAATCTCTTGACTCTCCTAAAACGAGTAAGAAGATCAGGGGAAATCCTCCAACGATATAGAAAGGATCAAGAAGATCAACCGACCTGCCAATTCTAGCTTCGCAGAAGCTGATCCTAGCCTCGCAGCAGGGCTATTTTCTAGATTTAAACAGATTTGATTCAATCTGTTTTCATATCTTCAAGGGATGATTATACCCTTGCTCTCCCTATAAATAGCCCGCCAGGGGTACAAGGAGAGATGGATCGATCAATCAATCGGAGAAAAGAGGACTCCACAAGCAGAGGCTTCTTCATAACGCACCGTGCGCTCTCGAATTCAGAGACCTTTTAGAGAATTGCTTTCTCTAACCAGGGTGTTGATACTTTAACATCGTCCTTCTTCTCAAGGAATCTCCGGAACCAGGCGAGAAGGAATTCCTTATTGAAGGCGATTTTGAGAAGCAGCAAGAGGGTTCTACCAACCTTCTGTTCTCTGATTCCCCGAACCAGGCGAGAAGGGAATCTCATCGCTCGCATCGTCAAAGGGACAAAGTGGTCGCGCGCTGACCAGACTCCTATCAGCACACTTCTCCAGAATCTCTGAGGAGATCTACTTGTAATCTTTTTAAGAATACTTGTAATTTAGCTCCTCAAACTCTTTTTTGTAAGTTTTTCCCCTTTGCAAACATAATGGAAAACAAGATGGCGACTCCGCTGGGGAGGAAATTCTCCACTGCCGAGAATCAAGTGTCGCAATGCGACGAACAGACCTTCGGGTCTAACTCTGAATTCAGAAAAGCCGGTGCAGCCAGAGCTTCTCTGGCTAAATCTTCAAGGAAAGTCTCTACGGAGACTGAAAAGGTTCTCTACGAACCTACTGCGGTTATTTGGCGCAACAAGGAAGCACGTTCGCAGTCTGATTCCTTTACTTGTGAGAACTTGGTGGTTCAGTTCGATCAAGCAAGATTTGAAGAAGTCCTCTCTGGGGGTGGCCCAATGCTTCGAGCACGGAAGCATAGGAAGGTTTCCACGGCCAAGGTTTCAAATCAGAAACCGGAAGCAGAATTCTGCCAACACCCCCCAGCCTCGCGTGTGGCTAATCAGGTTCTCTGGGAACCTAAGTCTCCTCTGTCAAGGCGCGTATGGAAGCCTAAACAGGAGTCTTCAACCGAAGCTTCAGGCGTAGCTACGCCTAAACCGCGCCTCTCTCGCCAAGAAAAAGGCAAGATCCTTGTCTGCCCCAATCATAAAGCTACGACGACAATCATACCGTCGTCCAATTTAAGAGCAGTAATGCCTCGCGCTGGCCTCGTTCTCACGAGCGAAGCTACTGTACCACAGCGTACACGCAGGGTTCGTGACGGTGAAGCTAGAACCAAAGCACTATCCAGTGCTAATCCCTTCTGCAGGGATAAAAGGAGCAGGACATCGTCCTATGTGCGACCCAAAAGAGCCTTCGCGCTCGATTGCAGAGACCCAACCGGGTCCGATCTGAGGAAATTGTTGACGGATAGACAAACCTCTTCCCCTGTTGTCGACAAGTGGGATGTCAGCTGGTGACACTCCACTCGGTCCATTGCCGGCTGGGACCAATCCCCGCCACGCCTCGAAGATGACGGTCAGTTTTTGATCGACTATCGGTACAAGCCCCGATGAAGCACCGCAAAAGGAGCATCTCGCGAGATCTACCCTCTGCATCCGTCAACATGACCGGAAGAGGACGAGAGTCCCCAGATCCAGATTACAGCCCAGGCTTAGGCGAAGTCTTGGTACATGAAGAAGGTGTTTTCTAAAACACCAGATCTAGGGTGGCGATACCCTACAATTATGAACAGCCTTCTTCCTCGACGGCCCTAGCCTCGTCACAGCCCAAGAGGTCACTCCAATCATCAGATGAAGAAGATGAAGACAGTGGGTACGCCTCTTCGGCGACAGTTAGCTCGGTGCGAACAGACAGAGTATCAGTCAACATGGCTGATAGCGCTAACGACGACCTTCGTCGGCGCCTGGAAGCTCAGGAGCAGACTTTCAGAACTCAGCAAGAAGCTCTGGACAACATTCAACGGATGCTCGCTCAACTCCTCAGTGACCGGAATAACAATGATGCCGGGAGCAATCACGATGAGGAGGAACACTTCAGCAATGAGCAGCCAAAGTTAGAGAAATCCAAGGAGGGTTCTTCCTTAGACGCCGAAGTCCTTAAGGGCCTCCAAGCTCAGATCGCATCCCTGGCTCAGAGGGATGAATTAAAGAAGGTAGGGGCAGTCCGTCCTTATCCGCTGGAGTGGGATTCGGTGCCGTATCCACCGAAGTTCAAACCGCCAACGCAGCATACCTATGATGGAAAGAGCTCGCAAAATCAACACATCTACTATTTCCGATCTCAGACTGGTAATGTCATAAGCGATGACGCCATCATGGCTAGGCTTTTCATTGGTACCTTAAAGGGGGTGGCATTTGACTGGTTTCGCAGTCTTCCCCGGGCTCTATCAACTCCTGGATCGACCTGGAAACTCGGTTCCTTTCTCGTTTCTATGAGGACGATACCGAAGTGACCATGGACAAACTCCTCTCCATTGTGCAGAGGAAGGGCGAATCTGTCCGTGACTACATTGAACGGTTCAGAAACTTATCCTTGATGTGCCCAGCAGGGATGCCATTACCCATGCTCTTACAGACATGCAGACACAACTTCCTAAACCAAGTCGAAGTTCGCATGGGGGCTGTCAAAGCCCACACTTGGAAGGAATTGGTCGAACAAGCTGAGATAGCCGAGAAGTCGGCTAAAAAGTTCGAACCATCCGCCCCTAGAGGCAAGTGGGGGATGAACAACAAAGGGCGTGGCGACCTACCGCAATCTTCTCAAGCTAAAGGCAAAGAGACTATGTCTGTGGAGTTATCCGGAGATGTGCAGTCAAAAGCCAGGAAGAGCGGCTTCAACAACCAGGAGCCCAAGTTCCCTCCAAAGCAGTACTCCTTCAAAGACGATCAGGTGGTCATGATATTTCATCTGCTCCACAAAGGGAACAAAATGAAGCTGCCAGATGCTCGGCGTCCCAATGAGATAGGGCACACAAATGACCCTAAATACTACCTCTACCATAGGATGATTCACCATCCTACTGACAAGTGCTATGTCCTCAAGGACAGAATACAAGCCCTGGTCGATGCCGGGGTTCTGACGTTGAAGACGAAGCAGAAGAAAGTCACTGCCAATATGGTGACCCTTGAGTTCGGCAAAGCTCCAAAGGCACAGTTCCTGACGGGACCTATTCCGTCCCTGCGCCACGGTTGGAAATCAAACATCCTCCAGCTACAGCTCAAAATAATAAGGGTCTTGTTCCCTTAACATTGGAGACAGGAGAAGTCATGTGGATACATCCAGACCTCGTCCAAGACGTACAGCGGGATCCAAAGCAGCCCCACTCAAAGGGCAAGTCTTACAATGTTATCTCCATCCTGCCAGACGACGGCAATCTGACATCGGATTCCCTCAGTGATTCCGAAGGAGAAAAGCATGCTTGTGCAGCGCAAGCCGATGCGCCTCAACAGACGGGCACCCGATCCGGAAAATCATACTTGAGGCAGTATGAAAAGTCTACTGACAAGATACAACAGCAAACGACGTCAGTACAAGTACCCGCATCCGCTCCAATCCCAGCAAAGGGAAAAGAGAGGCCTAAGGAGGTACGATTCGACCACGTGTTGAGGAAACCACCAGGCCAAGGGTTTGATACGCCCTTTCGCTTTGATATATTGGCTCAGCTGGCCAATATCCCAGCTCGTATCACTATACACGAGCTTCTTCGCCTCTCGAAAGAAACAAGAGAAGCACTCAGGGATGCGCTAGCCAATTCAGAATCCTTTCTGACATGCATGCCTGAAATCCCTAACGACGACTTTCAGTCTCCTTGCCCAGAATGTCATCATGCACAATCAAAGGTGCCCGCTATTACATTCACGGCAGAAGATATGCTTCTCAAAGACAACAAGCACGATCGACCTCTGTACTACACCGGATATATCGGTTCAACGTGCATCAAGAGAATACAAGTCGATCCGGGGTCCGCACTCAGCATCATCCCCAAAAGGCTTCTTTACTTCCTCGGCATACCACTGTACAGGTTGTCTGCAACCACCACTATAATATATGGTTTCAACGTCGGGAGCAGCCATCCACTTGGGAAGATTCGGCTCCGTTGCAGAATCGGGAGTTTAAAGTCAGAAGTGACGTGCTATGTCATCGACGCTGACACGTCATATAACCTGCTGCTAGGACGACCATGGATCCATGCAACTGGATCATCCCTTCCACCCTCCATCAATGCTTCAAATATATTGAAGATGATGCGACAGTATGAACTGTCTTCGCTGAAAAGCAACCATTCAAAGGGGTGGAAAATTACTTCACTGACGCTCTCCTGTATCAAGAGGCCGGTGGAGCACTCAAAGAACCGTTGCCGGACGATGATGAAAGTGGCAACGAGGCGGATTCAGAATCCGAAGCAGGCATCCCAGCCATCCTGGTTGGCGAACCAATTATAGCATGTCTCGATGACCCCCTATGTAATACTCCTTCTGAGGACGAAGGTGAATGGGTAATTAATGATAATGTTTCTTTTGATTATCTTGCGAGTATTGGGTCGATTAAATCCATTACGGATGGCTCTCTGCATGTGCCCGTACATGAGCCAAGTATGGCCAGCACATCTGTGGAAGCTATAGAGGGGGCCACACTGGTGATCCCTCCGTCCAAACAAGGTCAGTCGCCGATAATCTTCGGTAGAACCCGGCCACAGGGACCCACAACTACAGATTCGAGCTCAGACTCAGACGCCCCACAGTTCTTCCATTATGCGCGGCCAGCGCGCCACATTATGAAGAAAATGGGATATGATTTGAAGCGTGGAGGCGGATTAAACTTTGGAAAAGGAAGGCGCAGTCTAATGCATAATTTTGTCCCGAAAGGGAAGCCTGCAAATTACTATGATAGTACACGCAGGGGGTTGGGTTACGTCACGCCTACATCATCAGTAATAGTTCAAGTCAAAGACGATGAGCCAATTCCATCACATTCAGCCTCATCCTCCAAGTGGGATTCAGATGTCAGTATAGGAGGAATGTTCGAAAACCTCACTGCTAACATGACCTCAAGCAGTCAATTGGAGCCCGCAGAAGCTACTGAAGAGGAACCATGGGCTCAGCAATTAGACCTTCAATGGGAAAAGCGATTCGAGCTGAGCGAACCACCTACTGAAGACAAGGTGATGCAGATCAATCTGGGAAGTCAAGATCATCCCAAGCCCATCTTTATAAGTGAAAGCCTATCACTTACAGAGAAGGAAGAATTGATAATACTCGTGAAAGAGTATATAGACGTCTTCGCATGGAGCTACGAAGACATGCCTGGACTTGATCCTCAAATCGCCATGCACCGTCTGAACATCAAACTTGACGTCAAGCCAATCAAACAGCAACAACGTCGGTTTCGCCCGAACATCATGGAAGCTATTGAAGCCGAAGTTCACAAGCTCATTGCATGTGGCTTCATCCGGGAGGAACAACATCCAGATTGGGTAGCTAACATCGTCCCCGTCCTCAAGAAGAACGGGAAAATACGGATCTGCATCGACTACCGTGATCTCAATACGGCCTGTCCTAAAGACGAATTCCCACTGCCCATCACCGACGTCATGATCGACAATACATGCAGGTTCGAAAGGATGTCTTTCATGGACGGTTTTTCAGGATACAACCAGATTAAGATGTATCCCGACGACGAGAAGCATACTTCGTTCCGAACGCCATTGGGGGTATACTGCTACACTGTAATGCCCTTCGGACTGAAGAACGCTGGAGCAACCTATCAGCGGGCAATGAGTACAATCTTCCGCGATCATCTCTGAAAAACAGTGGAGTGCTATGTCGACGACATTGCCGTCAAAAGCCGCAACAAGAATGAACATCTTCGCGACCTGAGAACGATGTTCGACATAATGCGGGCTCATCAACTAAAAATGAACCCGACAAAATCCTTCTTGGGAGTGTCAAGTGGAAAGTTCCTTGGGTTTATTGTCACATCAAAAGGGATTCATCTTGACCCAGACAAAGTCAAAGCCATTCAGAACATGCATCCACCGAGGAATCTCAAAGAGCTTAGAGGCTTGCAAGGCAGACTGGCTTATATTAGAAGATTCATTGCAAATCTCTCAGGCCGCTGTCAACCATTCACCCGGCTCATGAAAAAGGGTGCTTCCTTCGTATGGGATCAAGCTTGCCAGGAAGCTTATGAAGACATCAAGAGGTACCTCACAAAACCTCCAGTCTTAGTGGCCCCTACATCAGGAAAACCATTCTTGCTTTATGTAAAAGCTCTGGACTACTCCCTCGGTGCCCTCCTCGCTCAAAAGGATGACAATGGCCACGAGCAGGCCATTTATTATCTGAGCAAAACTCTCATAGGAGCCGAATCTCGCTACAATCCTATCGAGAAAGAGTGTTTAGCTCTCGTCTTCGCTGTTCAGAAGACACGACATTATTTGGTCGGCCAGATCATACATGTCATCTCCAGAGTAAACCCATTGCGTCTTCTTATGACAAAGCCAGGATCATTGAATTCAAGACTGGCTAAGTGGGCACTTTTATTGTCTCAATATGACATGACCTTCATCCCTCAGAAGGCGGTCAAAGGTCAGGCCCTTGCAGAGTTCTTGGCTGCTCATCCAGTTCCGGAACATTCAAAACTTCACGAAGATATCCCTGATGAAGTCTTCGAGTCTTATGCAACCTCAGAAGAGGAAGTGTGGCAGATGTTCTTCGATGGAGCATCGCGAATGGGCCCTAAAGGCAGGATTATTGCCGGAGTGGGGGTTGTGTTTATCTCCCCGCAGAACCATGTTCTTCCCCGAGCATTTTCTCTGGCAGAATCATGCTCCAACAATGTAGCAGAATATAATGCTCTGCTCATTGGCCTTCAACTCGCCCACGGAATGGGGGTACGCTACCTTGAAGCCTACGGCGATTCAAAGCTGATCATCAATCAGGTTAAAGGCGAATATGAAGTCCGCCATGAGGACTTGGTGCCTTATTACCATACAGCCCTCGAGTTTGCTAACCTATTTGAAGGTTTCTACATCGGGCACGTGTCCCGATCTCAAAATACCAAGGCGGACGCCCTTGCTGCATTAGCAACAACTCTAGCCTTGCCAGCCGACACCGAGTATCACCTCACAGTCGCAGCCCGACATCTTGTATGCTCCAAGCACATACTAAGAATTCGAGAAGCCTATAATGTCTCCACGGATCTTGGACCGAGAGATTGGCGCTTTCCTCTCATTGACTATGCTTTGCACGGTCTGCTTCCAGACGATCCTAAAGAAGCGGCGTCCGTCAGACGAAGGTCTCTCCGTTTCTACTATGATCCGACTTTGAAGACACTTTACCGTCGTTCATATGACGGTGTCCTCCTCCGTTGCCTTTCTAATTCAGAGGCACAGGAAGCGCTTCAACAAGCGCACGATGGCATTTGCGGAGCCCATCAGCCAGGTCCAAAGCTTAAGGACAGGTTGCATAGGCTTGGATATTATTGGCCAACTATGATAGCCGATACCATCCAATATGCACGAAGGTGTAAAGCATGTCAGATTCATGCGGACTTCATACACCAGCCTTCGGAGCTGCTCCACCCGACGGTTGCTTCATGGCCATTTGAAGCATGGGGAATAGACGTCGTAGGGCCAATCAGCCCTTCTTCGACAAGAGGTCACCGGTTTATCCTAGCAATAACCGATTACTTCTCAAAATGGGCAGAAGCCATACCATTGGCCGAAGTCAAAACCTCTAATGTGGTTCACTTTATCAAGCACCATGTCATCCATCGATTTGGTGTCCCTAGGCGGATCATCCACGACAACGGTCCCCAATTCATAAGCCAAGTATTCTATCGGTTCTGCGATAAATACCGAATTCAGAATGTGGCTTCAACTGCCTATAATCCTGCTGCCAATGGCTTGGCGGAAGCATTCAACAAAACAATCATCAAGCTGCTCAAGAAATTCATCTCCTCGAATAAGAGAGATTAGGACGAAAAGCTCGGTGAATGTCTTTGGGCCTACCGAACCACGGTGCGGACACCGACAGGCAATACGCCTTTTTCCCTGGTATATGGGTGCGAAGCAGTCCTCCCATTGGAAATCCAAATGCCATCGTTGCGTGTGGCTCTGATTACTAAAACCACATCAGAGGACAATGATCGCCTACGCCTTCAAGAGCTCGAAGCTTTGGACGAAAAGCGACTACAAGCTCAGCAGCATATCG
Source organism: Agave tequilana (assembly GCA_038442645.1). Classification (NCBI taxonomy): domain Eukaryota; kingdom Viridiplantae; phylum Streptophyta; class Magnoliopsida; order Asparagales; family Asparagaceae; genus Agave; species Agave tequilana. The sequence goes on from JAVJIF010016529.1 coordinate 71,109, forward strand.
AGCTATATCAAGCTCGAATCTCAAAAGCCTTCAATAAGAAGGTCAAACAGAGAGTCTTCCAGAAAGTGGACCCGGTCTTAGCCGTCAGACGACCGATGATTATGACCACAAGACCAAAGGCAAATTTCAGCCTAAATGGGAAGGACCGTTTGTAATAGAAACAGTCTATTCAAATGGAGCATATCGCCTCACGACTGTAGAGGGCGACCTACTCATGATGCCGATCAATGGCAAGTTCTTAAAGAAATATTATCCTTAATCAAGGATCCTTCTCTTGATCAAGTTAACACTACACCTCTGATCAAGATCTCCGTGTCTGGAGCACACACAAAGAGAGCCTTTCTCTTCCTCCAAGTGAGGTCATACAGCCGAAAACCAACAGGAACCTGGCCGCGCACCGGTTATCCTAAAGGAGAATCAAGGTTATGCAGACATTAACCTGATAATCCAATATCCTTTAACGATTAAGGATAGAGGAAAATGTTGGCCTATAAGCCCAACATAAGTCCTCGACAACTCATCATGCTGAGGGAATAGCATGGCTAGCCCAACTCAAACGGTAGTTGGTAAAGGCATATCAAACCGTTGACAGCTGAGGGTTTGCTAAAAATCCTACGGGACCTGTTCCCATTTGATTCCCTCTCCAAAATCACATACCAATTCTCACCCATAGAATGGTAGGGCCACATATATGCTTCGCTGTTATGTTAACATTAAACCTATGACAGCAGTTCCCTCATCTCTCTCCGTGAGAATGAGTCCCCCCAAAATCACCTACCAATTCTCACCCATAGAATGGTAGGGCCACATATATGCTTCGCTGTTATGTTAACATTAAACCTATGACAGCAGTTCCCTCATCTCTCTCCGTGAGAATGAGTCCCCCCAAAATCACCTACCAATTCTCATCCATAGAATGGTAGGGCCATATATATATCTCGCTGTTACGTTAACATTAAACCTATGACAGTGATTCCCTCGTTTCTCCCCGTGAAAACGAGACTTTTCCCAAACTCCATTGCAACCTTGAGCTTGGTGGCGTCTCAATCGGTTATGTCATCGCGACTTCTGAACCAGCAGACAGCTAAGTCTCAATTCCGAGCCCTGTTGACATCTACAAAAGACATGTCTCGATACTCGTTGACATTTACAAAAGACGAGTATCACCAATTTTGAGCTTGTTGACATTTACAAAAGACAAGTCTCAATTCCGAGCCCTGTTGACATTTACAAAAGACAGGTCTCGATACTCGTTGACATTTACAAAAGACGAGTATCACCAATTCCGAGCCCTGTTGACATTTACAAAAGACAGGTCTCGATACTCGTTGACATTTACAAAAGACGAGTATCACCAATTTTGAGCTTGTTGACATTTACAAAAAACAAGTCTCAACCCCGAGCCCTGTTGACATCTACAAAAGACAGGTCTCGATACTCGTTGACATTTACAAAAGACGAGTATCACCAATTTTGAGCTTGTTGACATTTACAAAAGACAAGTCTCAACCCCGAGCCCTGTTGACATCTACAAAAGATAGGTCTCGATACTCGTTGACATTTACAAAAGACGAGTATCACCAATTTTGAGCTTGTTGACATTTACAAAAGACAAGTCTCAACCCCGAGCCCTGTTGACATCTACAAAAGACAGGTCTCGATACTTGTCGACATTTACAAAAGACAAGTATCACCTATTTTGAAGCTTGGTGGCTTCTCAACCAGTTATGTCATTGCGACCTCTGAACTGGCAGATAGCCAAGTTTCATCTACCATTGAGCTTAGTAGCGTCTCAATTGGTTATGTCATTGCGACCTCTGAACCAGCAGACAGCTAAGTCTCAATTCCGAGCCCTGTTGACATTTACAAAAGACAGGTCTCGATACTCGTTGACATTTACAAAAGACGAGTATCACCTATTTTGAAGCTTGGTGGCTTCTCAACCAGTTATGTCATTGCGACCTCTGAACTGGCAGATAGCCAAGTTTCATCTGCCATTGAGCTTAGTAGCGTCTCAACCGGTTATGTCATTGCGACCTCTGAACCAGCAGACAGCTAAGTCTCAACTTTGAGTCTGTTGACACTTACAAAAGACAGGACTCACCGATGCTTGCTGACATTTACAAAAGGCAAGTATCTCCCCTTCAGCCCCGCAAAGGGCTAACCTCGAGATTGCTGACGTCTTAATCGGTTATGTCATTGCGACCTCTGAACCGACGGATAGCCACGTCTCAAAGATTACGTCCTCAAGCAAGAACAAGATTGGAGATTCGACAGAAGCCAAAACAAAAGAAAGAATTTCCATTAATTCCAAAATATGGGGACACATGGAGGCACGTATACAATGACTTACAAGCGTACACTGTACGATCTGAGCCGCTCTCCGAGGGCGTTTAGCCTCGTCTTCCTGTCATCAGCAGCCTGGGCAAGCGCTTGTGACCTCAGCTCAGCCTCATCAAAGTCCACCTCCTGGGCCAGACGAGCTTCAACTTCCGCCAAAGTTGCCCTCTATGACAACGCCTGCCGCTCAAGCTCTTCACTCTGAGCTTTGAGTTGTTCAAGCCGCGCAGTTTCCTCAAGACGCACCGGTATGGCCTTGGATAAGAGGAGATTTGCTTTCCTGATCATTTCCTCAGCCTTCGCAATCTTATCCTCAGCGCCAAGAAGAGCACTAGTGGAGGCGTCAATTGCACTTCCAACCTCCGCTTGCCTTGTTTCCAAGGATTTCAAATCAGAAGAGACGGCCTTAGCAGCCTCTTGAGCAGCAAGTCGGGCCTCGTGCTTTCGGGCAACAAGACAAGTGAGCCGCTCATCAGCTAAGGACGCCGGGTCTGAGCGATAGAGACGGCGCCACTCCTCTACAGCCTTCTCAAGTTCATCCACCAGGAGTTCTAATGCAGCAGCCTGATGATACCCCTCAAAGTCCCGAATGCTCTCAATGTCACGGGAGAGGACCACCTTCAGCTTTGAGAATGCCATTTCTGGCAGGGAGGAAACCTCGGAGTAATCTACCAGCCTAGTCGACACCGTCGCGGAAGAAGCAGCGGAAACACTGACAGCAGCAGGACTAGCCGAAGGCGATCTCGGCGGAGTCCTCATCGAAACCAGCACGCCAGCCACCGCGGAGGTAGGACTGGCAACCACCTCTTGAGCAGCAGGCTCAACCACCAGGGTTGGAGAAGTAGGGCTTGCGATCACCGTCAGTGCCGCACTCGGCAAAATAGTCGGCACCTCACTCGTTGATGTGATTGGGAGTGAGGATACCTCCGGGACCGCCACCCCTTCAACCTCTGGTCCTTCAGCTGATTTGGGCTGATAAGAAGGCAGGTCGCCATACAGCGCGTCCAACACAGCAGCATCCGCCGCGGTCAAAGCGCTCATATCACCCCTTGACTCTTCAGGGAAATCACCTGGTCCCCTCGAAGCTGATGCATCTTGAGGCCGGACACCTGTAACAAGACTACGGTCAGTCGGAACATCGCATGCAGGAGAAACCAAGAGGTTACGACAATACCATAAGATGACGTCGCCTCAAACGTCTCGCCAGCCACATCAGTCTCCAGAGGCTCCATCGGAAAATTTTTGACAGAATCAACACGAATAGCTGGCTCACTTTCACTTGCCGAGTATCCTGTGGACCACCCGATAGAGCTCGATGCCTCAGGACTTCCTTTAGAAGTCCCAACGCCTGAAGGACCAACATCAGCCGCGCCACTCCCAGACTCTTCCGAGTGAGCAGGGGAACCGGCTGCAGCCCCATAAGTGAATAGGGGATCATAATGTTCCTCTTGCTCTCCAGCCGCCTCGGCTCCTGCAACAAGAAGCAAAGGATGAGTTATTTGGAACACACCAAAGGCGTATTATATGGACAAGGGTAATCTTACCCAGACCTGGAGCGAATTCACCACTAGTCGGCTCAGCAACCGACGGTTCAGCTGCTAATGGGGCAGCACGAGGAATCGCTGTAGAGGGGTAACCCTCTACGACAATCGTAGGAGCTTGGCGACGGGGCTTCTTCGCCAATGACTTCCTACGAGATCCGCTACTTGCCCGCTTTCTCTTGAAGTGGACGTCAGAATCCTCTTCTTCCACTTCTCCCGCACGTCGTGGGGAAGATGTCCCCACCACACCAGAGCCAGCCGCATGAGTATCAGCTCCAGCCCCTGCCTCGAAGCGAGGACTCCCTGCATCAGAAGCTTCGCTGTCATCCACAGCGATGAACTCCTCTAAACCAGGGACACGAACCCGTTTGCCTTCCTTTTTCTCAGAGGCCTTCCGCTTCATTCGCTGAGAGATTAACTTCACACCCGAACTGTTGGCGTTAAATCCAGGAGGTGTGAGTTGAAAGCCGCGTACCACTGGCAAAAGCACAGGGTCGTCGAGAGGCCGGGATCCTGCAGCGGCGTGCGTAGCCACGCCCCAGTGCCATCCGCAGTAAAGAACCGCCAGGCACGGGCCCCATCAATAAGACTCCCCATGAAAGCCAAGTCCGAATTGGGGTTGCCCACATACAGCTGGTCGTACCCGAACTGGCGGGCAAATCGACTCGGGACGTAGGGTTCCAGGTAGCAGGTACCCCACTCCTGTACAGCAAGTGCGAGGGCCGGATGCTGACCAGCCACTCGAAAACTCCCCGACTCATGGGAGACCGCCCCGACTCCGCATCTCGGAATTCCTCGCTGTATCCTGCACCCCGAATGCGAGGAAAACAGAGGAATAGATTGTAAGCGTCATGACGACGCACTAACTTGCGGGCCTCGGCCACGTAGGTCTTCAGCCAGGAACATCCTTCGAATCGGCGGAGAAGAGCCATTCGAACACCTTGCGGAGGGTCCTCTCCAGCTTCAATCAAAGAAGGGCAGTGCAAGACAAACCACGCCATCAAGTAGGTGTATGGCAGACCCACCCTAGGATTGGGTCCATCACAAGGCAGGATAGCACTCTTCCCACGCCTCGTCGCCGGTGGCCTGCAGAAAGCCTCCGTTAATGCGCGAAGGCCTTTTTGAATACAGCACACCATGGCCGGGAGAAGACCCAGACGGTGGCCATGGGCCAAGCGAACGGCGGGTAGCAGAACATTCGGGTGGACGATGTCACCCGAGGAAGAAGGCACAACACACTTCTTTAACCAGACGGTTAAGAAACCGGCCAGCAGCGCCTTTCGAGACATAGGCCGACGGGGCTGATGATGAAAGCTCCGAAGGGTATCACCCTTCTCATAGGGACCAGCGTCTTCTATTACGACGATATCCCTTTGGAGACACATCTCCATCCGTTCAACAATATCGCCATCAGCAACTCCGCGATGAGCTGCTTCAGGAGCATTCTTCATGTCTGGGAACAGGTAACTTCCCCAGCTCCTCAAGCTCTTCGAGCTACCCTTGCCACCACCGTGGATGCTGGAACAAATATGCAAGTGGCACATCAACTCCCGATAAGTCTCGAGCAAAGCAGGCTCCTGTTTCTCCAGAATAGCCAACTCCGCCTCACAGGGAAAGTACTCTTCGTATGGAAGAGACCCGAAAGGCAGAGCAGAGATTTCCCACATCTCATGCAAAGCCATGCCCAACTCGCCAACCGGGGTGAAGAAGGTCCCCGAAGCCGGGCAGTACAACTCAAGGATGGCGTAGAAGCACGCCACCTTCATCTCAATACCGTAGCAGGTCGCCCTGATGGCCTCATAGAGGTTTAACCTCCCCAAGTCCTCCTCGAAGTGAGCGAGGATATAGTTGGTCAAGTCCGCCCACCATGTCTTAGGAGGATGAACCCAACCGGGAGCTCTGAAGTCAGTGGCAGGGTAGTTCCCGTTAACTGCGTAGAACTGGGTGCCAAAGGTCTGCGCCACAGCCGGGTTCTCTCCCACTGGAAGTTCCCGCGATACCTTCCCAGGGTATAGGCCCATTATGCTGTGGAGAGGGCCCGCCCTTGAATAGCCAGATTGAGACGTCAATCTCCCGACAAGGACGGACTCGACATTTCGGCTCACGCCCCACGCCATCTTCCGAGCCTGAGTCACATTCACGAAAGAAGACAAAGGAAAGTGCCGCTTAGTGGACGGAAGGTAAAACTTCTCGCCATCCAATTGAAAGATCCATTGTCCTTCGCCTGCCTGCAACTGGTGATCGGGATCGGGTGCGGCATCCCCGAACATAAAGTCAGGCTTTCTGTAGGTCCGACGGTCAACATCCTCAAGAGGAGCCGTGGTCAAGATACTCTGTGTGGTCTGCGGATGACCGCCTTGGATGAGTGTATCCCGGACGAGGGAGCTCCGCTCACTGAACAAAGAAGCCTATCCATAGAATTACAGGCTGATGTTACCATCTGCTCGACTGGTTAGCCCGAACAGACTGTTCAGGAGACCGGAAGTGTAATGCAATGCAAAGACAGAAATGAACTATGATTAGTTCAACAATCAAGTGGATACGAAGGCATAAAAAATCCACTAAGGCATAGCCTCGCTCAGCGAGCAAGGCCAGCAAGGCGATAGCTTCGATGAAACTTGATCTCGCGGATAAAACTGCATTTTTGCAGAGAACGTCCAAAATACCAACTTCGCTTAAGCAGGAAGTGGTATAGCCCTAAGGGCTGACGTCACCAAGAGGGCATCATGGTTAAAAGTCACCCTTCATGGCCATGACTGAAGGAACAGACATATATCCTGTTCCTTAACAGGATGGAGACTGCCCGAGTAATGGCTTCGTACGGAAGCCTAAAGAAGAACTGTTCGGTTCTTAATTCCCTTGTGCAAGGAAAATAGAGAGGTTCAAGGAAACGAGTTCCCTAATGAGGACAGATCATATTCGATCGTCCTAATAGCCAAATGTCGGCTCCAAAGGAGAGAGACCACGGTCTCTAATCAGATAGGAAAATCCCTTACCGGTGACTGGTCGCTCGATGACCGGAGGAAGAGGGCCCTCCGCTGCAGAAGTCGCCACTTCTTTTCCCGCTCGTCTTTTGGGCGCCATTAAAGAGTTGCAAGAGTTCACAAGGTTCTCTGAACGAAGAAGGAAGAGGAAGAGGGAAAGTCAAGAAATCTCTCTGAAAAAGGAGATCTTTTCCTGCTCAGCCCGATCGGGCTTTTATAGGCCAATCAGCGCCTGAAACGAGGCCTCGAAAAGGGCGTATGCCGCCGTTTCGAATTAATTCAAAACGCCGCCCAAAGCGCCTTCCCGAGAAGCGCTGGTTCAACTCCACTAAGGGTTAACTTCGCACTGGAGCAAAGTGCGGACTTCGCACAATCCTTCAAGGACTTCGCCGAGAGGCTTACCTTAGCCCTCTAAAAAGGCGCTGACATGCCAGTCTCGCGAAGATCACTCAAAGAAAGGACTATGTCCTTAACTCCGCATACAGTTTAGCCCCGCTATGGCCAAACTCTCAATGAAAGCAAGCAAAAATCAGATGATTAGAAGATGAACTTTCATTGATTTAAAAGGAAGGGTACATTGATATTACATCAAAGTTGTGTTTCATACAACACACCCAGTTGCTTAACAAGGTCATCCGCGCAAAAGGCATACAAGTGGTTTTATCCGCTTCTAAGTCAAACCGACTGGACAAAGAAGGCCTTCCTCCTGCACAGGGCTGTAATCAGTGGTGCCGCAAGGACACGGTCATTATTCTCCACAAAAATGGCAGATCTTGCCAGGCCATTTTTGTTGAAGCCTGGCAATAAAAACCTATCGCCGCCAACACGATAGATCACGTATAATGGGAATCTGCTGTGATACCAGTGATCTAACGGGTGTGAGGCCCGTTTTCCCGAAGTGGATCGCCCCCAAAGGCCACCAAAGTTGAAAGTCGGCAATGATGCCGGCGATCCCACAGGCGACGCCCACTATCTTGAAGCGGATCATCTCCGGTAAAAGCGGCAGCCAGCCTTACCTCAGAACGAATCACCTCGGATAAAAGGCTGCCAACAGCCTCTGGGACACGCACCCGTCGCCCCAAGTTGTTCCTCCTGCTTAAAAGTAAAGCTTCAACCGGGGAAGCATAAGGCAATTTTTCGGTCTCTTTCATCAAGATACAAGATCGGCGAGCATAGCCCACTGCAAGGCAAATCAGAACAGATTAGCAGTTAAGCACAGAAAAAACTGCAAATCAAAATCTTTTGAGTCAAAGCAATCCAATTTCAGTAAAAGCAGGGGACAAGCCTCGCCTGCACAGCACTGATGGGTTGGCTCAGCAAACGCCAAGTCCAAGCCTCGCCTATATGGCTAGCCAGACTGACCCCGTGGGATACAGTCTTAGCTCCGCCTATATGGCAAGACTGGCTCAACTATTGAAGAGACCAAGTCCCAAGTTCTGCCTGTGCAGCGGACTTAATGTGCAGTGATCTTCCTTTGATCAAGTCAAAAATGGTAGCTTCACTGGGAAGTTATGCCAAAATCCTTCTCTGCAGATCAGTTAAATAGAGAACAAGGGAAGCTAATCCCTGAAGCAGCTGCCAAAGCTAAATTAAGGGAGATGAACTCCCTAAAATCGGTGAAGTCGTTGAATGATCAAGACTTACCGGTCCTTGGCCGGATAATGACCAAAGTGGGCATTCCCACTAGTTCAGAGATCTGAGTATCTCTTTCAAACCAAGAGAAGAGAGGTAAAGCACTTCTCTTCAGAGGACTTCAAGTGTCCTATTTATAGGCCCCATGGCCTGAGCGCTGCCGCCTCAAGCGTGGAAGCACGAGCGCATTTAAGGCATTTATTGCGCCTTGAGAAAAGGGACGGTTTCCCTTGGAACCGCGCGAAGGGAGAAAACGTCTCCCTCATAAAAGGCACTTATGGCGCCTTGAAGAAAGGGAATATCTTCCCTTGGAAACGTGCAAATCGGAGAATATCTTCCCCGGTCAGCGCAAGAGAAGGAAAAAATCTTCCTTGAAAATCGACCCACGGCAGTTGGTCTCGGGAAAGCGACATGCGCTCCCGAGCGAACATATCTTCGGAAGCCCAGACGCGAGGCTACCCGCACGCGAAGTCATTCAGAGGCGCGAACCTGTGCAATTCTTCGGCAAACTTATCCCAAAGCAGGATTGAAGGCGAAGTCGAACTCAACCATCATGGCGACGTTCATAAACCACACTACCACTAGTCAAAGCAGTTCAAAGTATTTCGAAGTCTGAGCCATTGCAGACTTTAGAAAACTTTGAAGGGGGTCTTGTTGACACTTAAAAAAGACAAGATTCTTATTAGTCCGAACAATGTCTAAACTTGTTGACATTTACAAAAGACAAGTGACAGACGAGCTGAAGACCAGTTTTCACCCGTCTCCGAGGGACAAGGAAGCAACTTGGACTCCACTGATCCAGCAAGTAGACAGTGAACTCAGATTGTTTCTAAACAGACCTCAGCATGTCTAAGGTGCTAACACTTAGCATCGCATGAGTCCAAAGAGATAGCCTCGCTTGAGAGGCTAATATCACTCGACTTCGCCTCGAAGCCATCCAAAGCCTCGCCAAGAAGCTAAGTCGCAAACATCGCCACAGAGGACTTCCAGCTCCGCCAAAGGGTTTCTTTCGGACTTCGCCAGAAACCGTCTCTAGCTCCGCTATGAGCTCAATGCTGACAGCTCCGCTATTGGTCTGCTATGGTCAACCTTTGACCAATCAAATCTCTGGATGAGATCGGATCCAATCAGATCAAATCCAATTAAGATCAAATCAGAGATCAAATTTGGCAGTTGATTGCCACAATCTCTTGACTCTCCTAAAACGAGTAAGAAGATCAGGGAAAATCCTCCAACGATATGGAAAGGATCAAGAAGATCAACCGACCTGCCAATTCTAGCTTCGCAGAAGCTGATCCTAGCCTCGCAGCAGGGCTACTTTCCAGATTTAAACAGATTTGATTCAATCTGTTTCCATATCTTCAAGGGACGATTATACCCTTGCTCTCCCTATAAATAGCCCGCCAGGGGTACATGGAGAGATGGATCGATCAATCAATCGGAGAAAAGAGGACTCCACAAGCAGAGGCTTCTTCATAACGCACCGTGCGCTCTCGAATTCAGAGACCTTTTAGAGAATTGCTTTCTCTAACCAGGGTGTTGATACTCTAACATCGTCCTTCTTCTCAAGGAATCTCCAGAACCAGGCGAGAAGGAATTCCTTATTGAAGGCGATTTTGAGAAGCAGCAAGAGGGTTCTACCAACCTTCTGTTCTCTGATTCCCCGAACCAGGCGAGAAGGGAATCTCATCGCTCGCATCGTCAAAGGGACAAAGTGGTCACGCGCTGACCAGACTCCTATCGGCACACTTCTCCAGAATCTCTGAGGAGATCTACTTGTAATCTTTTTAAGAATACTTGTAATTTAGCTCCTCAAACTCTTTTTTGTAAGTTTTCCCCCTTTGCAAACATAATGGAAAACATTTAAAACACATGCTCTTCTTTCTATAAGTTCTTTTTATCTTTTTGTTCAACTTAGTTTTTTTTTTTTTACACAATCACCATCTTCAATCTTCCACTTTCTCCAAATTAACATAGCTTTTACTTATGTTTTCTTTGTAAAAATATAGAAGAACTTTTAAACAGTTCTTGTAAATTTAAAAGAACTTATCAATATACTTCTATCATAGTCTCTCCTTGTAGATCACGACCCGCATAGCCAGTTGCTATAGCGGTAGTATTGAAAATCTTGCAATTTATTTCTAAACTCCTATCTTTTCTATGCACAGGTTTATCTCAATCACTTATCAATTACTACAGCGCCACCAATTATCATCGGTTCAATTTAGATATTAAAAAATCAGTTTTAATATTTGACCGATTTGTCCATTTTCATTCGTACAAAAGTTATTCATCATTACTATAATAGTAATCAATTCACATATTTCCACACATTATCATGCCCCCCCCCCCCACACACACACACATGAAGGTACATTTCACAAAGCATAACAATTACATAAACAGATCAACAACAATAAATGTTCAACGTATTTCAAATATTATATTATTCCATGCATTTAGTTTAATAAGAACCCTTGATATCCGGATTATTTATCAAATTACCGTAAAGCCCAAAGTTATCTCTAATTATACTTAGTCAACTCATTTCCAATCATTTTTATCAATGCACAATTATCAGTTCACTTTTAAAGTAGCTGTTTAACCTAATTATCCTGATTCCGTTTAGATTATCTATATGAATAGATAATTACTGATATTTCAATTAATACTCTATTAGTACTGCACAATAATCATTACATGTATTTCATTTAAATAGAGATTCTATATTATGATTATCTTCAATTATTCAGAGATACTAGACTTACTTCTGGAATCAACTCCAGATTTCACTAATACCAGTCTTGATACTACTAGTTCCACAATTTTCTAATTTCATAACTATTTGTACCACAATATATTATTATTGAGCTAATACTTATGATCTTGTATAAGTATTCCTTTTCATCTCCGATTGATCTACTTAGCTGCCGTAACCAGTGCCAATCATCCATTACCTAAATTATTAATGACAGTTACCAGTTGCACAATAATTACTGATATCACATGAATATAACATCCTATTGATTATGACAATGATCATAATTGGAATCAAAACATGAATTTATAGCTTTTAATTTAAGTCAGGGGACATGCTCCACTCACTTCTTATCCGATAGCTCTTTGGATGTCCAATTTCGTGCATCAAAATCAGAAACATAGCTCTTATCTTCACGAATGTAACAGCTAAAGAGTTCTCTGATTCTGACTCCAGATGGTCAAAATATCGTCCGAAAACCAAAATCGATGATCAAAAGTCTGATTTATTATTAACAAGGTCCAAAATGTAATAATCTATCTCATCAGGGGTCTAAATAAACTTTTACCTTTCATTAATTAATGGGTCGAGTCGGGTTCTCTAACAGGTTGGGCTTCTTGAAACCAAACCCAAACCCATCTTCTCCTCTGTTCTTCTATAAAGCAACAACAGTAGTAAAACAATAGCAGCAGCAATTGCTGCTGCTCTGGCGACACGGCCACCACCCGACACTCTGCGGTCGCCTCCCTGGAGCCGGCACCACCTCCGGCACCACTTCTGGCTGGCGCCACCTCTAGTGCCACTTTTGGTTGCTGATCAGTCAGGGGAGAAAGAGAGAGGGAGGGAAAGAAGAAGAGAAATGGGAAGGGAGAAAGTTACAGATGCTCCTCCCCCAGCCACCACTTGTTGGGAAACAATTTGTATGCTTTGATACCAATTATTTTCGGTACAGTAGAAGCAACTACAGGATCTGCTAAGATAACTAGAAGAAGAGAAGAGGAAGATATTACAAAGTAGATAGAAAGCCAACACACAATATAACGTGGTTCCACCGATCAAACAGATCGTGTATACGTCTACGGGAGAAGGGGAGAAACTTTATTAAAATTTTGAAGGAGTACAATAAGAATTACTTACACCTCACGCTGAGAAGTTACAAGCCCTTGATGGCCTCCAAGAACAGTGAACCCTTGTGGTTAAGCTTCTCTCATGAATTTCTCACCTAGATGAATTACACCTTTAGGAATTACAAATTTATAAGATTCTCTTAAGAATATATTGAAGGACACCCCTAAGGTGTTATTTATAGACCATAAAACTCTCCTAGTCCTAAACAAACTATTTCAATCAGAATAATGAAAACTTGAATCCAACTCGGACTCAAAACACCTTCAATCAGAATAAAGAAAACTTGAATCCAACTCAGACTCAAAACAAATCTAGAAAAAGAAACTGTCAAATCCGACATTAATTGATTACCTTCATGACGTATTCACATAATAATTCTAACAATCTCTCCCTTGACTTGAATACGTCCAAGTCCTAGAATAGCCACCATGTTTCATGTGCTCGCATCTACGCACAATTGAACAAACTTGACTTCATCTCTATCTCACTCCCTTTTCTCTATAACCCCCTCATGGGGTTCACATCTTGATTAGATCGAATAAGTTCAGGTTCAATCTGAACTTTATTACCTAACGATCTCTTTGATCTAGACAAGATCTATGAGAATTTGCTACATCATAGGAGTAACGATCTGGACTACCTTATTGCGCGTCTAGTCCCAATCTCTTTTCGGGGTAAAACTGAACGTCTAAGCTTAAAACCATTATAGTCTTTGATTGTTCCACAATCGCCGCTTCCGAAGCCAAGGATAATGCAATCCACCAACTGTAACCTTTGAATTCCACAACATATACACATCGCCGACAAATTCGACTTGAAACATCACATAGGCATCTTTAAAAACTTTCATAAGATCACCTTCGAACTAAAACAGAACCCTTCTCTATGCAATGCTCCAAGAGAGATGAGATTGTACCTTGATTCGGGAACCTGACGAATGCCTTAAAGAGTAGTGATGCATTCATCATGAGACCGAAACTGGATTGTTCCTTCGCCAATCGCCTTGCTTGTAGCGAAATTCCCTATGAAGACTTCTCTCCTTTGAACCGAAGTGTATGAAGAGAACATCTTCCTATTGGAACTGATATGCTACGAACATCCAGAATCTATGACCCATCTGTCTTTGTTACCAACTAGTCTGTCTGTAATAGATAGAACGTCGCACCATTTTGCATCTCCTTTAACCAGTTTAGTGACATTAGCATCAAGTTATTTCTTCTTTCGAAGCCAACACTCAGATCTAATGTGCCCCTTTTTGTGACAAAAGTTGCACATCAAATTCTTGTATTTTGAGTTACCCGTGAAATTTCATTATTACACATCTCCCTTGAATAATGAACTTGCCCGGAATCATTATGATGAGACTCACCATCAACTGGCTGTCAATTTTGTCCTTATTGAGTAGATGCTCCTTGATCTCATTGGCCTTGATTATTGACTTGCCTCCATAAATGATAGCTTCCCTAAAGCTCTTATATGAAGAAGGTAAGGAGCACTGTAATAGAAGTGCTTAATTCTCATCTTCTATCTTAACTTCTATCATATCTAGATCATTGATAATAGAGAAAAACTTTACAATATGAGACTTGATAGGTGTATCTTCATGCATGCGAAGAAGAAAAAGACGTTGCTTCAGAATCAATCGATTCGCCAACGACTTCGTCAGATAGTGATTCTGAAGTCGCTTCCACAGTGAGAACGTTGTTTTCTTCATAGAAATCTCATCCAACATTTCGTCTACCAAGCAAAACTGAATAACTGTCAAGGCTTTCTCATCCAACTCCTGTCAAGTTTCTTCCTTCATGTTTTGAGGCTTTTTCTCCCTCCCGAACAATACTTTCTTCAACTCACTCTAGGTAAGGATGGCATTCATCATAATCTGCCACCTGCTAAAATTGATGATGTCATCGAATTTCTGAATATCGAACTTGATCGCAGACATCTCAAGTTATCTTGCTCTGATACCAATTATTAGGTAACAATCAGTACGCTCTGATACCAATTATTGTCGGTGCAGCGGAAGCAACTATAAGATTTACTAAGGCAATTTGAAGAAGAGAAGAAGATATTCAAAGGTAGATAGAAAGCCAACACACAAAATAACATGGTTCCACCGATCAAATAGATCATGTGTACGTCGACGGGAGAAGGGGAGAAACTTTATTAAAACTTTAGGGAGTACAATAAGCATTACTTACACCTCACGCTGAGAAGTTATAAGCCCTTGATGGCCGTCAAGAACAGCGAGCCCTTGTGGTTAAGCTTCTCTCACGAACTTTTCACCTAGATGAATTATACCCTAAGGAATTATAAATTCTTGGGATTCTCTTGGAATACATTGAAGGACACCCCTAAGGGTTATTTATAGACCATAAAACTCTCCTAGTTCTAAACAAACTCTTTCAATCAAAATAAAGGAAACTTGAATCCAACTTGAACTCAAAACACCTTCAAACAGAATAAAGGAAACTTGAATTCAACTCGGATTCAAAACAGATCCAGAAAAGGAAATTGTCAAATCCAACATTCATTGACTACCTTCATGATATATTCACGTCATAATCCTAACACCTCTGACGTCGGTGCCAGCCCTGCTCTGGTGCTGCCCTCCCCTGCCCAGCTCTGCTCCGGCACGGTCAGCATGAGTGAAAGGGGAGAGAGAGTAAGAAAGGGAGAGAGAAATAGAGCAAGTGGGGGGAGCAATCAGATGAATTTTTTTCTAATCAAAATTCTTCAAACAAAATCCCCCTCATGCTTCTCTTCACCCCCTTATCTTATAACTCCCCACCAACTCTCAGCTACTCCAATTAATTAAAATAGGTATTAACTTCAAATAATTAGATTAAATCCATGTATTTCATGGTACATGGCTAAATGAAATACTCATACACTAAATTCTTCTATATTAAATACCAAAGTAATCCCACAAGTTTATGATTAAAAAAAATCTATTTTAAAAAGGGAAATCAACAAATAAATAATTAACTGCGAAATAGTTTCCTACCGTATAAAGATTACCAATCCTCATCATCAATATTAACCTAAAACTTAGAAGTCACAGATTTAATCAGAATTAATTTCACATATATACTTATATAATTGCACAATCATATATAGATACTGATATCTCTCATACCACTAAATTCTATAAAATTTATAAAAATACTTTTCCAAATCTGGATTTTTTTTTTTGAAAAATCTCATTAATCCAATATAAAGATATTAATCTAGGGTTAAATAATCCAAGTGTTACAATTGAGGTTTCCCAAAAAATTATTGATTAACACCAATTCTAAAAGTAAAAGAAGACCTCTTAGAATGTACATCGTATCTATCAACTAACATTTATATGATGAGTTCATTCACACATATATCAAAAATAAATCCGACCCATATTTTGTGAGAGGCTAATCTAGCATTCAAACCTTGAACTCAAAACATTAGTCTCAGTTATATTATTTGTAGGCCCACAAATCATCAAGAATATATCATGACCTTTACGTCTTTACTTTTGATGAATTATATATGGACAGATCTACAGACTTTAAGTCTCAATGTTTGAGAGAACAAAAATTCAACAGGAGGGTGAGTAAAGTATAACTGATTAGGTACTAAAAAGTTAATAATAAAATGAGTTTTGAATGATAAATATTAAATAAAAAAGCATCAATTAATAAGTGTATTATGTATAGGGTTGGGAATAAGCAAACAAACGTAAAATTGAAAATATGAACGTTGGTTTCAATCACACAACCAAAAGATTTCAGTACATTAGAAGAAAATTATATATACCTGACACTTATAATTGATAAACACAAAAATTTTATATTGAAAATCATTGTGTCGTACATGTATATTCTCTCATGTAGAACAAATTAAGAAAATATAGAAAACATATTATCATCATTAGTTTTTTTTTTTCTACCATTGAATACGCAATTATTTCGCTCTAATCAAATTTGTCTATTTAGACCATAATGATCCTATGAATATTAATCTCATAGTCAGTGGCGGACGCAAGAAATTATTTCAGTGTAACCAAAATAAAGTAGAAGATTAAAATAAAACTTCAGTGTGGGTGTAATAAAATAAAAGAAAAGAAAAAATAAGACATATACGAAGACTTGAACCTCTGATCTCCAACAACTTATTATAAAAACTTATCACTTGAGTTAGGCATCAAATATACTAATATTTATAAATATGATAATATTTAGAAGCATTACAGATTTAAATTAAACAAATATTATGTAAAAGTATATTAAATTACAATACATGTTTTATAAGTTTTTTCTAGAATCTAGTCCACTGGGCTCTATGTTGATCCTCCCCTGCTCATAATGCTGTTCGGTCTAGTCTTCCTCTGAGACTAGGATGAAAAAGAACCGGGCATTATATATAAGAAATCCATAATATAGGTTCTTATTGATATAGTGCATATAAAGCTTCTAGCCGACTTCCCATATATTCTGTATTAATGACGTAATTTTTCACTTCAATCATCATGTTTTTCTTTCTTTTTCACTTTACATTCTTGAACATGTATCTTTAGCCAATATAAGAATAATTAATTTGATGCAAATGTAATAAATGCTGCACATGAGACAATGCTTAATATTAATTTCAATAATAGACACATTGAAGCATTACATAATACATTCGATAGAACAGAACTTCCTAAAGTACATTAGAACATTACTGGAGAAAGTCTCAAGATTATGATGGATGACTCTCATTTATCTTTTGTGCACCACCATTTCTTCAATTTCTTTTCTTAGATTTGATCCTAAGATTTTTCTTGACCAAGTCTGTCGCAGACCTCACGTACCTAGCCTTGGATAGTCAACCCGTTATTTTTTCTCTCTTTGTCACATTAACCATTAAACCATGCTTCATCTGCAAAGTGATGGAAACTGTAGGTTCAACTATGAAGTCTTTTACAGCTTCAATGTGAAAATTGTATATAATTGCAGCTGCGGCGACTTTCATCTGAGTAAAAGCCACGTTCTTACCCAAACATGCCCTTGGTCCAGAATGGAAGGCCAAGAACTTGTAAGAAGGTTCATGCTTCAATTTCCCATCATTAGAAATCCACCTCTCTGGTTTAAATTCCAAGCAATCCTTGCCCCATACCCCTTCCATCCGTGCCGCTGAGTAGCTGGAGTAAATGATCATCGTACCGGGCTCTACTCTGTGGCCACTTGATAGCACATCTTGTTTTGAAGCATTCCTGTGGCTAAAGGGGACGGGAGGAAAGAGCCTCATACTTTCACAAAGAGCCGCATGCAAATAAACCAATCCTTCAATCTCCTCAGCCTCGAACACAGTCCAGGATGATGATTGCCCCTCGCACAATGTCGAACGAACTTCGCATAATTCCTTAAAGATTTTCTTTTCTGCGTCTGGGTTCATCAGAAGTGAGTGGAAAAGCCAACTGAGTGCGCTTCCAGTGGTATCCCTGCCTGCAGATAAGAATGTCAGCAAAGTGTCGTGAAGAAATTCATAGGATTGGAAGTAGTCTTTGTGGCTACTTTCTATATTATTATAATCGTCGGCTTCAAGTTCTAAGTACTGTGATAAAAGGTCGGAAGAAGTTTTATCTCGTCGGTATCGTTCGTCTCTCTTCTCAGCGATGCATTGAGCTATGAATGAATCCACCACTTCTTTTGACATCGCCAATCTCTTTTCCATTCCAATCCCAAGTGCTCTATTGAGCTTCCACCAAAACATGGGAACAAAGTGGCGCATGAAAATTGCTTCCTGCGCTTCTTCCAATGCAATAAAAATTGGAAAAGTAGGAAAATCGAGAGCAAGGCTACAGGGATCAACCCCAAGAACCAACAGGCAAGTTATATCGAACGTGAACCTCATGAAAACATCATGCAAGTCAACGATGCGGTCTGAGATCCCCATCACGTCGAGAAGCGGCAGGACCGCGCTCGCGACCTTCTCCCTGCTCCATTTCGCGACCGAAGATTGGAATTGGTTGCTATGCATGCGCGCTTGGGCCATTCTTCTCTGATGCCTCCACAGGTCATCATCAACATTGAAGATACCGTCGCCGAGGTGGTCGAAGATCTCCTTGAAATCACCGCCCTTGGGATAGTCTTTAAAATGTGTGTTGAACATGTGGTTGGAATTGGCCGGATCGCAGGTGAGTAGGAATTTCATGCCGGAAAACCACGGGCCTTTGATCATGAGCATGCCCCCTGATTCTCGAAGGATGGTGGTGAGGTAGTCGAGAAGGCGGTGCTGGTTTGCGAAAAGGCCAGGGAGCATGCCGATGACCGGCCAGTTCACTGGAACTGTTTGAACTCCGCCGATCACGCGGGACAACAAATAGATGAAGAAGATGAAGATGGTGGTGATGAGAATGGAGAAGAGGATCTCAGGCCACATTTCTTAATCTTGATTAAGATATATTTCTTCTTCTTTTTTTTTTTTTTTTGCTGTTTTGGGTATGTGACTGTTGGTGTGCAGGTGGTATTACGATAGGGGAACTCTTGTATTTATATGCACCAAATAGTTGATCGAAATGCCTAGAAAAATCCAGCAGACATTCGTACAATGATGTCCTCATCGATTGTGAATCTAGTTGCACCCAAATTTTTATGAAAGTAGTTGATCGAAATCCCTAATAAAATTAAAGGGGCGCTAACAAGCTGCACATTTTTGATTAATTTGACTTTTCTTGTTTGATTCCCTCGCTACAGGTCACATGACTCCAGTTTTTTATTCAATTTCCTTGTCTGCATGCTGTTTTGGACCACTTAAATTCACCACTTAGCCTCTTTTATCAATGCAAGAAATGGTGATATTCATAACCTATATTATAGTATGTACAGCCTAGCTGGTAACCTATTTTCTTATTATTATCACCAGCTGTCTGCCTGCTGGGCCAAAAATAATAAGCAACAATCATTTCTATCTAAATTAGCAAGTTTAGGGGGGTAATTTTACTAAATTTTAGGTCAAGACAAGGTCACCATGCATGAAACTTACGTTACTCATGTTATCACCAGCAACGTAGGCATGGAGTTAACGTAAAGCATAAGAGATTCCTTTTTACAGATTTTCATAATTCATGAAGTTGGTTTACTACCAAATATAATAATGATATGAGCGATTTTCTTTAGTTTACTCATACTTTTTTTTTTTTCTTTTTTCCAAAACTTTCTTCGATCCAGACAAATCTTTTAAAAGAAGGCTAAATTTCCTAAACCTATACACAATGAAATATTAGAGTTCTGTCAGAACTACCTCAATTTTAACTCTTTTTTTTTTTCTTGAAACTACCACGAATTTTATTTTGCTAAAATTCCCTAACACCGTTAATAGTGCAAGTAAAAGGTCCAAAATGTTCCTTGTTTAAAATATAATTTGTTTTCAAAATTAAAAAAGTTTTAATGTCAAATAAAATAAATGCACGGGTTTGTTTGAGAAAAAAAATCTTTATTCTCCAAAATGAATTTTTTATATTTTAACTTTTATAATTTTTAAAATATTGTCTTAATTAAAACTTTCTTATATATGATTAATTATTTATGCAACAGTACTTTAGCCCTCTTGTCATAACATCACGGACTAGGCACGCGATATGTTGCATGATTTTAGACGGAGTAGTTTGAGCAAATACGCCGGAAAATCTGTGATAGTTTTTGAGATGGACATAATAGTTTTGAGCAAATAAAAAAAAAAACATTGAGGATGGTTTTGTGTAAAACTTTAGCAATACTTAATGGTAGTTTTAGAACATTTTGCCTAAAAGAAACAAGGAAAAAAAAAATCCTTTTATTTATTTGTTTTTCCGCTTGCTCGTTTTTTGCTTTTCCCTTGTTCTTTCCAAATAAATACAGCTCAAGGTCTGGTGACATTATAGATACATTTACAGTGCAAGGAACCATAAGAAACGACTTATGAGGTCTCAATCAAATGCATGTATCTCCGTTGGCTCAACAAACAAAATAAAGTGGCATGTCTCATTTTAGAGGGAACTTAAATTTAATTAGTTTGTTAGATCAAACACAATAATCTCATAAAGTCTGCAACTACTATTTTGGTATTTTGGTGCTCATAAAGTCCGCAACTACTCGCCAATTAGTAATTTCAGGAAGTTTAAATTTGAATCGAGCATTGAATTGAAGAGACAAATGGTTGCAAACGAGTTCCACTTTTAGGTTGTCCGCTGATAAATTTCAGCGGACACAGTCGCCAAAATAATCTCAGCCATTAATACGACATCAATGGCTGAGATTTATTTCTCATGCTGCCCCCCCAACATTCAACCACTTCAATTCTCCCCCTTAATTTGGGCATGGCTGACCATTTACGGGGACAGAGTCATCTCGTACCGGTCCTTGTAATGATTCTTTTGGTAGCTAATGCTAATTTTTATCCTTTTGTGATGGGTTTATGAAAACCCAGAACTTCGCCGTCAATCCCAACTACTGTATCTTTTAAGCAATTGAACTTCATTGTTATCCCATTTTATTTAAATAATTTCATAGCAGTACAAGTAAATTTCACAACTCTACCCCTAAAACACAATCATATTAAACAGGAACTATACAATAAAGAGACGGGGGGGGGGGGGGGGCGGGGAGAGAGGGAGAGAGAGAGGACAGGTCGGGCAACTTGGCGCTCGCAATGATTTGATTTTTTTTTTTTTTTTTTTGGGTTCTGGTGGGTTTTTTTTTTTTTTTTTCTTCTTTTTTTGTGTGGGGTGTTTGGGTTTTCACGTTGGCCAATAGAGGGTTGTATATAATTCATCGTAATAAAAGAGAAAACAAGAAGATCAAATTAACTAATTTTTTATTGGAAAAATAAACATGACTTTGTGTATAAATTTTTTTTCTTTTTGCTAGTGATGGAGACCCAAAATGGTGAGCGACACAGGCGTCAAACAAATGGATTCTGTGGTTTCTGTGACCAAGATAATGTACAACAATGCTCACTGGTAGTTAGCCAGCCGATTGAATTTCCTTGAGCTGTAATTGCATAGAAAGTTCATAAACACTAAAGCAAAAGAATAAAAACATCCAGTAGAAAGTTCAACATCAACGATAATATGAAGTCTGAAAGTTCAACATCAACGATAATATGAAGTTTGTAAGTACATTATTGAATTCTCATTTCAAGTTAAAAGCTACTGCGTCCGTACTTCTATTAAGAGCGTGAGTATTGACTCACGTACACTATGCTAGCGTAATTGGTAGTTTAATGTATGCAAAGGTGCGTACAAAACTTGATTTGTCACAAGTTGTCTCAATGGTTAGCAGATACATGCACGATCCTAATAGGGGTCATTGAGAGATAGTAAAGTGGATTTTACGGTACATGAAAAGTATCATAGATGTTTGTTTGACATTTAAGAATGATTCTACAAGTAAGCAGGAGTGTGGCAGATAAATTGATTTCGACTATGCTGGAAACCTCGGCAAACGTCAGTTTACAACGGCATATGTGTTTACATGGTTCCAAGTACCGGCCAGCTGTGTAGTACCCCTATTATTAAAATTCTAATTTAATATTCTAATACTTTATTAATGAGATCAACAAAATTTTCTAAGACGGTTATTGAACTGTTTTGTGTAAAATAGATTTTTAGAAATTTGTGGCAGAAATTTGAAGTGAAATAAAATTTGGATAATTGCAAATATAGGTGTATGAAATTTGGGTACGTATATACGGATATGGTATATATGCATGTATATACACATAAATATATACATTACATGGGTGTATTGGTATATTACATAATACAAGATAATACAATCATATACAAAAGAATACCATTATATTGTATTATTGGGTATTTAATGGTAGGGGTAGATGTACATGGCATGGGTTGATGGAGAGCTAGGATTGTCCTAAAAGTGTGTGTGTATAGGTGGCATGATAAGAGAAGAGACGAGTGATGAAATAAATGTATTACATAAATTTAAGGGGGGTTTTGTACAAAAGAGGAGAACTATTTCCTTTAATCTCTCTCTTTTCTTCCCTTGGATGAACAACCGAACCCTCTCTCTCATTCTTACCCAAATCTCAAAACCCTAAGAAATCATCTCCTTCCTCAATCCCTCTTTCTCTCTCTCAATAGCACTCTCAACTCTCTTTTTCTTTCTTTCTCTCTCAATTTTTCTTTCCCCCTATCCCCCCCTCTGATGTTGTATGACAGCAGCAGCATGCACGGCGGCAGCTAGGGAGGTGCGCGGGCGGCATGGCGGTGGTCGGGGAGGCGCGGGGACGGCGGCCAAGGCAACAACGAGTGATGGTTAGGAGTAAGCATGGAAGTGAGGGATTATTCTATGAAAAATTTTAAACATTTGATCTTTATGATAAATCTTATCCTTAGGAAGCTTATGAAGTAAAAAATCGCATGAATATTTGTAGATTGTATATGGTAAAATTAATGTGAGAGAGTTTTCCCTTTTTGGTTTAAATTTTTCCAATTGAGTTAAAATTCAAGATCTAGAGAATTAATCTCCTTTTGTGAACTATTCTTTCAATTGAATTGGGCTGTGATAATTTAGTTTTCATTATTTAATAAGGAATGTGGTAAATCACTCGAGTTCGGGATTGTGGTTGTATTTTGATAAAATGCATTTCTTGGCAAATTAAGTGAAACTTAATAATTCTTGACTCGTGTATATATGTGTGTATATATATATACACACACACATAAAAAAAATAAATTATTTTCAGAGGAAAGTTTAAAGTAACAAATAGAATTTATATAGATGAAACATACCATGATATGCAAGTTAGTGGACAAATTGACATGAGAGAGCTTTTGCTTGGACCCATTTCCTCTTGTATTAAGTCCATTTCCTAGAAAATTTTATGAACCAAATAACTTATGGTAAGTAGAGTTTTAGATTTTATCGGTATTGAGTTAAGAAGATACTGGTGGATTAAAGAGGTGATAGTAAAACAATTTGTAAATAGGATTATAAATGTTCAATTCCATAATTTGCTTATGATTCTAATTTGGTGAAGAGGATAAAGAAGAAGTTGAGAATTTCATAATTTGAGCATTTTGTCATAGATGTGCAAAATTTTTTAAACTATGCAATTTGTAAATTTGAGTTCAGTTCGTATTAAGAATAGTAATTATCATGTTATATATCTTTAAAAGATAATTGAGTTTAAATTCTAACGGCTTTTACCGTGTTCCAATTGGAGACCTGTGCTAAGAATTATCATCGAAATACTGTAGACTAGTTAAAATTGATGAGTAGCAGATTTTTTTATATAGTTGAGTAATTTTGTTCTTTCAGGATGGTTTATGAGAACTAAATAGGTCATGTAATATATCATTAGAAAGATAAATAATTTTATTTTCTAATGGTTCTAGTCGCATCTCAATTTGGTGTTGCAGTAGGAATTGTTGCCTAAATACCCAAGCTAGTCCAAAATTCTGTATAGTGTATTATTTTCACAGCTGAACCTGTTCAAGCCAGTATAATATATTTCCTCAAATAAGCATAGTCATATGATGAACCGATAGGAAATAAGAGAGTCTACTTTGGTAGTTCTTATTGTTAGAAAGAGAGAGTTTACTGATGGGGAAGTTGATTAGGATCGTCGAGGGGTCGTCGAGTGATCGCCGAGGAAGTCGACGACGAAGACGAAGGAAAACAGCAGCAGAAAACAAGCAGCAGCAGCAGAACAGGTTCTCCGGTCGACCGGGCCGGTCGACCGGACGTGCACAAAGTGCACAAGTGAATCTCGGTCGACCGGCCGGTCGACCGACTGACTGTACCCTAACTCTCGGTTAGAATCGGTCGACCGGCCGGTCGACCGGTGGAAGGGTCGGTCGACCGTCCCGGTCGACCGACAGTCGGGTTTGGGCTGAAATCTGCAGTTCGGAAACCTGTTGTATTTAAGGGCTGCTAGTGTTTTCTAGGGTTTGTATCTTGTAGAAGATCCTGGAGAAGGAACTGCTGGAGCTCTCTTGCATTCAAAGAGGCTGCCAACAAGTGTAATCTTCTTCCAAGTAAATTAAATCTCTCTCTGATTGCCCCGAGGACGTAGGCACGTTGGCCGAACCTCGTTAGATCTTGTTTTTGCGATTGTGTGTTCTTCTTGGATTTGTTTTGGGTTTGTTCTTGTGCTGGAGATTTGTGGGATCCTCTATCGGTTGTTGTCGGTGCGCTCAACAAGTGGTATCAGAGCATCCAGGTTGCTCTTTGGGATTTCTGAGGATTCGGAGGGCTCGATATCGGATCCGGTGGAGATCGTGTGTCGATCTCAGATCTGAGGCATTGGGTGTTCAAGGAGATCGTGTGTCGATCTCAGAAGGACTCAAGGAGGGCTCGTTGAATCCGTGGTGAAGTAGATCTGGAAAGAAACTCGATCTAGGGTTTCAAGGGACAGGTAAAAAAATCTGATTTTTTATTTGTGTTGGGATCTATTTCAAGTTGGTGATTACTTCCGCATAGATAGAGAATCAGGGAAATCTCAATGGCAGAAGAGATTGCTTCTGTTAAAACAATGAATCACTCAAGAATTGAAGTTGTTAAGTTCAATGGAACTAATAATTTCGGGATGTGGAGGTGTGAGGTTATGGATGCACTGAATGCACAGAACCTCGAGGACACGCTCTATTGGAGAAGAAGAAGATCACTACCACTGATGAAGAATGGGCGAAGATGAACAGATCGGCATGTGGCTTGATACGTTCATGCTTGTCGCAAGACATCAAATATCTTGCACAACATGAGACGTCGGCAAAGAAGCTGTGGGACACCCTTGCTAAGAAATACCTGACTAAGAGCGTGGAGTCTAGGTTGCAGCTTAAGAGTAAGCTGTATCAGTTTCGAATGAAGAAGGGGAGCACAGTAAATGAGCACATCAACCGATTCACAAAGCTTCTTACAGATCTGATAAATGTGGATGTCGTGGTAGAAGAGGAAGACAAAGCGGTCATTCTCCTGAACTCACTCCCACCGGAGGAGTATGAGACATTCACGATGACGTTTATCAACGGAAGGCAGACCTTGGTGTATAATGAGGTGTCGTCTGTACTGATGAGTTATGAGACAAGGAAGAAGGAGATGCATCCTTCTCAGTCGAGCTCAGTGGCGGAGGCTTTGGAAGTAAGAAGCAGAGGTTCATCAAGGAAGGGTAAGGAGGTGAGAGGAAGATCGAAGTCCAGGTCGGGCTATAGGGATCTGAGGAAGGATCAGTGCATTTTCTGCCGAGAGATAGGGCACTGGAAAGTGGACTGTCCGAAGTTCAAGGGGAAGAAGAAGGAGTCGAAGGCTGAAGCAAATCTATCAAAGGTGGTGAATACTCAGAGGAGCAGTTCACAGGCAGATGGAGCAGATTCAGACTCGTCAGGTTTCTCGTTTTCAGTCAGTTCTCCCATTATTGGTAACTCATGGAAAGATGAGGGATTCTGGATACAGGTACAACATACCATGCGTGCCCTAGTCGGGGCTGGTTTTCCAATTTTGAGCAGCTGGAGGGGTGTTCGGTCGTTATGGGCGACGATCACCCATGTAGCGTGGAGGGTGTAGGTACAATCCGAATCAGGATGTTTGATGGGATGGAAAGGGAGCTGAAAGGAGTGAGGTATGTACCTCAGTTGAAAAGAAATCTAATCTCCTTGGGAACTTTGGAAGCATCGAGCATGGTGATATCTGTTCGAGATGGCGATCTCAGGATGATCAAGGGCTCGATGGTGGTGATGAAGGGCGTCCGCCGAGGAAATCTCTACTACTTGAAGGGTAGTACGATTACAGATCAGGTGGAGACTTCAAGTTCTTCAGATAAAGATGGCCCGGAGGACTGGCAGGGAAAGGTCGGACACGAAGATGGAAGGTCTTTGCAAGCTCCTGCAAAGAAGGAATCCATGGAAGGTGCTGCTACCTGCAAGTTGGAAGGTGGACACAGCGTTCTGGACAAGAAGACGGTGAGATTCAGCACCAATACTCACCACAATGAAGGTCTTCTTGATTGTGTTCACGTGAGTGTATGGGGACCTGCTAAGACGGCATCGCTTGGAGGTCACAGGTACTTTGTCTCTTTCATTGATTGTTCATCTAGGCAGTTGTGGATATATCCAATGAGACAAAGGGGTGAAGCCCTAGATGTGTTGAGGAAGTGGAGAGGAAAAATGGAGAGGCAGATAGGTAGGAAGATAAAGGAGCTTCATATGGTAATGTTAGAAAAGACATTGACCGATTCCTACAGTTTGGCCAGAACACAGGGATTGCTACTCACTTCTCAACAGGTACAGATGGGTTGGCTAAAGAGATAGTCCGTTCCTTGCTGGAGGAGGTTCGGAAGTTATTGTCTAATGCAGGATTGGACAAGTCGCTTTGGACTGAGGCGACTGAGTATGCTAGCCATCTCAAGAATCGATCGACTGTGATAGGAGGTAAAGCTCCATTGGATAATTGGTCTGGAAAAGCTGCTCAAGATCATGGTATGCTGCGGGAATTTGAAAGTCCGGCCTACTTCAGTGCAAGAATGGCAAGGTAAATCCGCGAGCAAAGAGGTTTGTCTATTGGGTGTCAAGGGAAACAGCTACAGGTTGTGGGACCCCGAAGACAAGAAGATCGTGATGAGCAGGAATGTCACGTTTGGAGAGACTTCAGGGTTGAAGTCCATCGTCTCTCAGCAGGTGGAGAGGACGAAGACCAAGGGAAGATCGCAGCGGGTGGAGGTTGATGCTACTCCATCATCTTCAGGGGGTTCGGCATCAAAGGATACTTCATCGGAAGTGACACCGGGTGGAGATCATGATAATAAGAGGGATGCTGAACAGATGGACGACATTGTTGAGGATGTCGAGTTGTTTGCAGCCATTGGAACCAGGGTGAAACCACGTATGTGGGAAAGGAAGCATGAATCTCAAGCTTGTGAACGCGACAAGCTCAAGTTGAAGGCCGTTGCTCTCCATGATGGTCGGGAAGAGGTTCATATGACTCGGTCTGACAGGTTTGCTGCTGCAGATACAGGTACTATTATTGGAGCTTGATGAAGCTCATTCAAATGAACTACGGTTGGCTTGATCCTTTTGGGCAAAGGTACGTAGGCAGCCGTAAAGGCGCAGCCATTTGATGATGCAACTCTTATGAAGCTAGTTTTGGGTTCTCGAGAAGTTGTTTGGATCTTCACGTAGAGGTGAAGAGTTATGGCCGATGGAACTTCACGTAGAGTGAAGAGACTTCATGTAGAGGTGAAGAGGCTTCACGTAGAGGTGAATGTTGTGGTCAGTTGGACTTCACGTAGAGGTGGAGTGTTATGATCTCAAAGAACAGGTAATCTTCCGGAGAGAAGATGTTGAGCTTGCATAAGGAGGGGTGTGCATCCAGTTGAAACCGATGATGTTGGTTGGCTCTACGCAGACTTGGTTGGACCGTCAGTGGAAGACAGGTAGACTATATAGAGCTAGTCAGTTGGAGAGTCCGTGTTGGCTCATGAGAAAGTCTTCATGATGTCATGAAGTTGCGGAGTAGAAGCCACAGTATGGTGATCGGCAGGTATGAAAATTCTCCTAAGGTGAAGTGCAGGAAGGCATGTACGATGTTTTCCAGTGGACAGTTGAGCCAAAAGACTCCAAGCCGAGATCGTGTGTCGATTTCGCCGAGATCGTGTGTCGATTTCGTCCGGTGCGCGCAAGCCGAGATCGTGTGTCGATTTCGCCGAGATCGTGTGTCGATTTCGCCAGGTGATGGACTGGAGTTCGTTGGAGATCGGCTCAGATTTTAGGAAAAATCTTCGCCGAGGTGGAGAATTGTTGGAAAGAGAGAGTTTACTGATGGGGAAGTTGATTAGGATCGTCGAGGGGTCGTCGAGTGATCGCCGAGGAAGTCGACGACGAAGACGAAGGAAAACAGCAGCAGAAAACAAGCAGCAGCAGCAGAACAGGTTCTCCGGTCGACCGGCCGGTCGACCGGACGTGCACAAAGTGCACAAGTGAATCTCGGTCGACGGCCGGTCGACCGACTGACTGTACCCTAACTCTCGGTTAGAATCGGTCGACCGGCCGGTCGACCGGTGGAAGGGTCGGTCGACCGTCCCGGTCGACCGACAGTCGGGTTGGGCTGAAATCTGCAGTTCGGAAACCTGTTGTATTTAAGGGCTGCTAGTGTTTTCTAGGGTTTGTATCTTGTAGAAGATCCTGGAGAAGGAACTGCTGGAGCTCTCTTGCATTCAAAGAGGCTGCCAACAAGTGTAATCTTCTTCCAAGTAAATTAAATCTCTCTCTGATTGCCCCGAGGACGTAGGCACGTTGGCCGAACCTCGTTAGATCTTGTTTTTGCGATTGTGTGTTCTTCTTGGATTTGTTTTGGGTTTGTTCTTGTGCTGGAGATTTGTGGGATCCTCTATCGGTTGTTGTCGGTGCGCACAACACTTATCGTGTCACAATCGGAAATGCAAGATTAGGGTTATTGCCGAATTACTACTAAGTGGTCGAGTTAAGAATCTGCAGGAATTTGATTAGTATAATCGGTATAGTTCAAGCACATATCAATAATAAAAGGAAGAAATTATATACTTCGCAAACCAAGAATTTATGTGATAAAATACTTGATTAGTGAGTAACATAAACTTGACTTCTAGTGTTGTGTGTAATGAGAATGAAAACTTAATCTAATGATGATATATGAGAATATATCAGCATATGAAATATTCCAAACGTATGAACTTGATAATATACATACGTGAACTTACCTTGGCACATGGTGCGGACTCAAAATACATGAGAAAATATTTTATATGTGATAGATTGTTACCAAATTATCATGTATATGAGCTTACATATTAGACTATCATGTACTGAACATATTAAATTGATTATGTATAAACTGAATTCACCAATTTAATCAGATATAAAAGTGACCGGGAATTGTCATGGTTATGATCATAAAGTTAGTGAACCATTTCTAATTATTGTAAGGTAAACTTCATAATAAAAAAAAAATCTGTCAAAATCTTTAAAATATTGTAACTTGGACAGTTTGAATCAATTCTTCTAGGTTTTTGAAGTGAATCATATCATATAAAATACGGTTGGAAAGAGGAACGAGTCTATTTTTCAATATTTCTGACCATGTCTCAATCCGATTCTTGTGTAGAGAGTTATCATTAAATTTCTACAGACTAGTCGAGTTTAAGAGTGTAAAATTATAAATTCTGTATTAAGTTGAGTATGAGACCTGATTCTACCGTGACTACATTTTACTATTATGATGTGTACGATGACTAATAATCATGTATGTGGATTTACTAATTATAATCTTCTCTTAGACAAGGAGGTGCTAAGAGTATATGTATAGAAATTAGAAATTTTACACAAACTAGAAATTAAGTGATGGCGACTGACTCATATATATATTATATATATATATATATATATATATATATATATATATATATATATATATATATATATATATATATATATATATATATATATATATATAGGGATTACTGTACCTCAGCCGACAGCTGAGAGAGTTTCTCAGCCGGCGGGACGTGGCAACATAAAAGCCACGAATTTGACATTAATTTTGGCGGACAAAAACTAAAAAATTCCGCCCCGAGTTAGTATCAGTCACTTCAACAATCGCTTTAACGAAAGTACCCTCCCTCATAATATTTTACTGTATGTAAAACCTTTCTTTTCAAAAAAATTTACAGATCTGAATTAACAGTTGATCAATTCTTTTCCAAATTTTCCGATCATTTTCGTGTGGAAATAAGTTTTTTTAAAAAAATCATTGTTAAAGATGGCGCCAAAGAAATCATCCGCGGAAAAAGGTAATAGGGAAACCCAGAATTTTT
Source organism: Agave tequilana (assembly GCA_038442645.1). Taxonomy (NCBI): domain Eukaryota; kingdom Viridiplantae; phylum Streptophyta; class Magnoliopsida; order Asparagales; family Asparagaceae; genus Agave; species Agave tequilana. The sequence goes on from JAVJIF010016529.1 coordinate 101,294, forward strand.
TTTAGGGTTTGTAAATTTTAATAGTTATCTTTTTTCAGTTTTGATTCCCTTTTTACTTTTTCAGAAATATTCCTATTTTAACTTCACTTAAATTAAAAGTGTCTGACGAACTGTTTTTTACGAAATTTTTTTTTCAAGATTATTGGTTTTTAAAAAAAGTAATTCAATATTTTTTTAAAAAAACTTGCGACCATGGTCGCAAGTAAGAAAGAAAGATTCGCTTTTTATGATTAAATAAGTAATCATCAAATAAGTATATTTATGCGGTTTAAACTGTTTTTTTTACACTGAAACTTTAAATCAAGTTTAAAGTTTAAGATAAAAAGAGTTTTATTTTAGTTTTTTTTAAAGTTTTAATTTTTTAACATAGCGACCTAGGTCACTTTTATTTTATTCCCTTTTATGTCGACTTGGATCGCAGTCAGAATCAAGCATTTTAGGTTTATGTGACCTTGGTCGCAGACTTTTAAAAATTATTTATTTTAAAAATATTCACGTCCGTTTTTTTTAAGGTTTTTTTTTACTTAACTCTGCGACTGATGTCGCAATGTTGCTGTTTGTTTTCTCCTTTTGGGGTATGATTGCAGTCTATTGACTAAGTTAGCCTGATTGAATATTGCGACATTGGTCACAATATGATGATACAAAGGCACCTTCATAGCAAATTATTTGGGTTAATTACAAACTTCCAGTGCGACTTGGTCGCAGTGTATTATATTCTACTAAATTAGATTAATTGGACACTGATATATTACACTGCGATCCTAGGCGCTGAATGAGGAAACAAAGGATCTCACTGGTTAAGTATTTGGTTTAATTAGAAAATTGCGACCACGGTTGCAGTGTAATATATGAGTGCGACCTTGGTCGCAGTGGTTTATACTTTATTAAAGACTATTGCGACCAGGGTCGTAGTCTTTTTTTCTTTTCAAATTTTATATAAAAATTACTGCGACATGATATTTTATACTAATACTTTTAATGTTTCTGCATCTATTGGTAAACAAGAACAGAAGGTTCGTCCTATGAGATCGAGCCTAAAGCCTATGTGCGAGTTTATTAAAAAATTCAAAAAGCACATTTAGGATGATTTTGTAGATGTGATGAAGGAGACCCCGTTTGGCCCAATCTTCATGGCCTTCTATAATGAGGAGTTTGATGCTAAAAAAGGTCTAAATCAAACATTAGTATGCTGAAAATTGTAGACCAGTATGATAGGGATACAATGATCTTTATAATTGGGGGCAAACAAATTGAGTTAACAGTGGAGGATGTTGCCCTTACTTTTGGTCTACCTATCAATGGGTCAGATTTTATTATGAATAAGACATGTACAATGAAGGATAAGAGATTATAAAATATTATTTTCCTAATATAAAGAAGATAAGTATCCATTGAAGAAGCTTTGAATGATCTCTGGTCAAGAAAAGAAGGAAACTGAATTAGATGTGACCAAGGATGAACAGCTTGAGCAGCAAGTGACTTTAAATGAAATTATAAGAGACATATAAAGACTTGCAGCTCAATACTTTACAACAATAATCGTCCTATATATGTCGGTCGCTCTATTCTTTTCTGACAGTAAATGAACGGTGTCGTGATATATTGTGGAACAGATTGTCAATATGTAGCTGATGAAGACAATATGCTGGGCTAAACCTGTTTGGCAATTCCTAATTGAGTCAATGGACATCTTCAGTCACACCACGTATGAGCTGCAAGGATGCTCCGTACAAATTATTATAAATATGAATATCATAGTCGGCAAACATTGTTGAAATTTACTTATATATTGTCATAGTTTATATAAACTAATGTAATAATATATTTTGCAGTATTGACTCTGTGAAAGTGTTACTATTTTTGAGCCGAGGTCTAGTTTTGAGGACAAAACACACAGACAGTAAGATAGGACCTTCAAAATATTAGCAGAGCTCTGACTGAAATGATCTAAATAATGTTGACGCAGATATGGTAAGTGTTAATTATTTAGCGATCATATACTGTTGATTATAATTTTATACAAGTTCGACCATTGTCGCGTTCATTTGATTAGAGTACAATGGTGTGCGACCACGATCGCAGTTCCTTGATAACTCGTTATAAATAAACTGCGACCATGGTCACAGTTATATTTATTTGATTGATTTGTATTGCGACTATGGTCGCGATACGAATTTACTTGTCTGATTTAATGTTTATGACTGCGACCAAAATCGCAAATTACTTGATAGCTATTCTAATAAAAGTTTCATTCATCTGCAATATAACTATAAGACTTGTCTAAGATCTCAGTTTTTTTTAAGATTTTTTGTCGAATGGCCAACATTTCAAATGACGAAAAAAATATGATTGGCCTTCCTATTGAAGAAGAAGATGAAGAAGAAGAAGAAGATATAAATATTGAAGCTAACATCCCGTCAGAAACAGAACCAGAGCCTATCGAAATAGATGAGGAACTAACGCGTGAACAAGAACCAACTATTACAAGTTATTTGCTAGCACCACAGGACAAGTTGAAGAAATAGAATCTTTTAGGAATGAAAATCAGTACTTGAGAGCATATGTTTATGAGCTAGAAAGGAAATTAAAAAAATGAAGACAGAGAAAACTCTCAAGGTTGAATTAAAGAAAAAGAAGAGAGAGAAGAGAGAAGAGAAAATTTAAAAAGCAGTAAAGAAAATTAAAAGTGAATGAAGAAGAAGAAGAGCTGTTGAGAGCAGCCACTACTGCGGAGGAGGAGGAGAAAAGGAGGAAGGAAGAGGAGGAGCATGAGAAGGAGAAGAGAAGAAAGGAAGAGGAGGAGGAGAAGAAGAGGTAGTTGAAGGAGGAGGAGGAAAAAATCATAAAATTCTAGATGAGAAGATGAAGAAAGAGCAGGAAGAGAAGGAGAAGGAGAGGATGAAAGAAGAGGAGAGGAAGAGGAGGGAGAAGAGGAGGAAGGAAGAGGAGGAGAAGAAGCAGTTGAAGGAGGAGGAGGAGGAAAAAATCGTAAAATTCTAGAGGAGAAGAGGAAGAAAGAGCAGGAAGAGAAGGAGAAGGAGAGGATGAAAGAAGAGGAGAAAAGGAAGGAGGAAGAGGAGAAGAAGCAAAGAAGGATGAGGGAGCAGATGGAGAAGCAGACAGAAGAGCAGAAGATAAAGGAAGAGGAGGATTTCAAGCGTTCTGAGTCACTACTTTCATCACTACTTTTCACTGAGTCACTGGGATTCAACTCCCCCGAGTCATACCATCAATAACCTGACCAACATTCAGCTTCGTATACTCAATATCAAGATCAACCTATAGAAGAGAAATCTTCTTTAGAAAAGAGTTTCGAAGCCTTTCTTGAGTCCACATGACAACTCCAAATCTTGATGGACTTAATACACATAAAAAATTCTCAAGTCCAAGATCCTTACTTCATTTTCCAAGTCCTACCACAACAAGAAGAATATACCGACTTAGAAAAGAATATGGAATCCATGATTCAATTCTAAAGCAATCCTTTCAATATGATGAAGCAAGACTTAGTCGATTAGAAAACATACGTAGGAATGAGGAAACTCTAGCTACCTAATCTTTGACTACTCCCAACACTTCTAGCCATATTGATGAAAATCAATTCCAAAGCGATCCTTTTGATATGATCGAAGCACGTCTTAATCGATTAGAAAGTATGCGTAAGAATGAGGAAATTCTCCCAACCCAATCTTTAACTATTATCGACACTTCTAGTCATATTGATGAAAATTAAGAATCATGGTATCTTGAAGACTTTGACCAAGATTCAATTTCACCACAAAATCTTGAACTTGACCAGTATCAACCCATTGACAAATTGGTAAGTTTTCATTTCAATGAAATTAAACTTGAATATGAATGTGACCCCGACCCACAACTTTGTAATTCAATTTTAATTTTTGAATCTATGTTAATTTTAGTATCCTTACCCAAGTTGGACCCATTTTCCGAGCCAAGATTGATTCCTGTATCCATAAATTTTGAAATTGAACCACCTCTTTTGGATAGTTACGTCTCATTGATGAGAAAAGAATATGAAATTAAGTTCTTTGATTTGGACTCAACTCTTGAATCAAAACTGACTCTCGAACCCAAAGTTGATTTTTCCGAGTTAGTAATGGCTCCCCAACTTATCACTCTTGAACCTAAGTGAACCATTCCACCAAGTCCCATCTTTTGTTGGACATAGGTATTGCCCATAATGACTCAGTGATGATTATCCAAGATTTATCATGTAAAGAGAATAATTTTCATGATAGTATCTTACATGATCCTATTCATACTGGAGATTGTAAATATGTAAATAGAAAATAGGTCAATAAAGGTGAGGTTCATCAACCACCACATTATTTTGATTAGGTAGTAACGTTTGGCACAATCCGACCACCACCGGAACCACCACCTTCAGCTAACATTTTCCTTCCCTTTTTTCTTTTTCATGCATTTATACATTTATTCATACATTGACGACAATGCATGGATAGGTGTAAGGGAGGTTTCTAACATAACATAGATTTTTGGTTTTCTTTTTATTTAAAAAATTTTAATATTATCTTTGCTTTTAAAAACTTTTTGAAAAGAGATAATATTTGACCAATTTTTTTGTAAGAAATTAAGTTAATTTTAAAGAATAGGAGAATCATAATTAAGATTTTTATACTTGGTCAAAATATGATTATTTATTTGAATTCTAGGATTAAGAAGAAAAATTGAAAAAGTAATTTAGTTTTAATTTTTATCTTAATGAAATATGCATACTTTATACACTTACATACTTAGAGTTCAAAAACAAAGATTCTTATGCCTTATAAAAAAAGAAAAAATAATATACATATCAAAAAGCCACTGACTAAGTTGGGTATTTGTGCCTCATAAAGCATAAGTAATCACGCTAAAAGTGGTCCATACAAATAAAATCCTTAGTTTTGTGGCCTTATTTGCTCGAGTCCTCAAGTCCTTAGGGTATTTTTTCACCCGGTGCTCTAAGACCGTTCGGTTTAGGAGTCACAGACTAAAGGCTCGTTACAAAGGTAGATTAGAAAGCCTAATAGAAACTAAAGAATAATACCATAAAAATAAAAAAATAACGCATAAGAGTTAGAGTAAAAGAATCCAGAGTCAAAATTTCATTGTCACAAAGTACATATGACTTAGGGTAAAAATAATAGAGTAGATAAGAAATATAGCTTGGCTCTTTACCTTGATTGATAACAATTTTTGAATAGAGAATAAGTTTAGGAATGAATAGTTTGGTATTCCTATGACTTATAGATTGCTTAATCCTTCTAAATATACTTCAAATATTTTCTCTCAATTTCAAAATTGTATTTTTGAAAATACTAACACTTTATTTCTCTTTCTTTATAAATTTGTGGGTGTAATCTACTGAAAACCTCAAGAGACTACAACTCCTCCCTAGGGGTAACCTAGAGGTTTAATGGCTTGTTGCACATGCTTACGCAACCGTGATTCCAAAAAAGTGAGTTAGGTTAGATTAATTTCATTTTTTATTTTGCTCAAGGACGAGCAAAAGATAAGTGTGGGGATGTGATCGTACCCGTATATTACATTTTAATATCACATGTCACATTTTTGCATTTATTTATTTATAATAAAACTTTACTATTTAATGTATTTTCATATCCAGAGGAAGAAAAGAGAGTGCACGACTCTAGGGGATAACTCCAGAGAGAGTTTTTTCTACTCTAAATGTTCATTATATTTTTTAATTTGAGAGAAAAATTATAAAGAGAAGACGGAGTGCTTATAATTGATGGTGACAGCTTAATAAAGGTTTTTATGTTCTTTTCAATTTACCTCTTTTTATTTTTACTTGCTTAATTGCTTTAATTGCTTTATCTACTTTATCTCTTCTTTTTAATCATGCCTTCTTTATAGTTTAGATTAGGGAGAGTTTCATGACAAAAAAAAGAGGAAGAATTATATTTAGAGTGATAATAGATATAATCTTCTTTAAAAGATAATTATATTGAGTGATAGTCAATGAAACTATCCTACTTCTCTTCATCGTTACTCAACACTTGTTTTCCTTTAATTACTCTAAGGTATGTTCTTTCTTTTCTTATTTATTTTCTTTTTAGTAATCAAAGCACCAACATCATCTTCTTCTTCCTTCTACTTTTCTTCTAATCAAGCTTAATTTTTCTTTTTTCCCTTTTAAAACATAGAAGATCTTTAATCGGTGTAGTAACTTAGGAAGAAGACTTACACAACGCTTTCATTATTGTCCCTTCCTATATATCACGACCCGTTAGCCCTAAGCTACATGGTAGCATTGAGGACCTAGTACTGTTTTAAACTTCTGTATTTTTTTATGTACAGGTTTGGCTCGATCACCGCAATTGAAGTGAGACACGGAGTTGCTCAGACCCGTGTTTGAAGTGAGATTTGAAATTTTTTAGACCTGCATTTGAGGTGAGACAAAGTTTGCTCAGACCCGCGTAATACACGAGACGAGGAGTTGCACATACCTGCGTGAGACATGAGATACGGAGTTGCTTAGATCCATATGAGACACGAGATGCAAAGTTGCTCAGACCCACATTTTGAAGTCAACATTTGCCCATGGACGCAAGGTTCGCGTTTTAGTTAAAACGCGACTTTCACGTTGGAGTGAGTCCTGTATCTTGAGGACTCGTATCTTAATGATTTTTAGACAGCCTACTAACCCCCTCCAAAGTTTTCGACACTCCGCGATTGACTGGATGGATTTTCAAATACTTTGGACTTCAATTTGATTTCGGGCTCCCCATGATTAGACTGGCAATCTTTCGAGATGCCCTAAGCTTGATCTGTCTGGATTCTGATCTTCTTGAGTTTACTGTTGAACTGCTTGAAGCCTTCAGGAAAGATTGTCCGAGTATCTTAGAAACTCAATCTAGTACTTGTATGAGCTCTGGTTTGTTTGTCAGTGTACTATTGAACTGACAGAGTTGTCAGTTACTTTTGCTAGTGTGCTTTTGAACTGGTTCTAACAGCGACTGAGAATTGCATTTCAATCGCGTTCAAAATCCAATTCTCAGCGCTATTAGAACGCGATTCTAAATTGTTGTAGAAACGTGACCCTTAGTTTGAAACACGAAGACCGTGTTGGATGCTTCCAAACACAGACGCGAGTGCCACGTTGGACGCGTTTCTTGCTTAGATTAAGCTCGAGATATGCGTCGCGTATCTCGGCCATTAAAGAGCCTACAAAAGACCTAAGTCTTTCAACAGCCATTAATTTGACTGTTCATCTCTTCCGATCAGAACAACGTCTGAACAAAGCTCTTGAGCTTTTCTGAACTCATAAAGCTTCAAGCTTTTTGAATTTTTTTTCAAAGATTCAACCGTGCACATGGCTCCAAGGCCTAAGCAAACTACTATTTCTTTGAGCGTCGTCGCTGCGCCAACCACCATGGGTGATTTTCCTTCTTAAGAAGCCCTCATTTCTGGTAAGTAAAATGACTTTCGCCATTAAGAACAAAGAGGTTCTGTCCTCTTAACTTTTTCTTGAAGTTTTGAACTTCTATTGAAGTTGAACAGTCAACGCGAATCTCGCAGGTCCTTGTTTTATTTGTGAACGCGGTTCTCGTGTTGATGAGCAGAATGTAGGTTTGGTGATCTTTGCATTTCTTTGCTTTGTCAACGTGGCCCTCGCGTCTTGAAACTTCTGAACGAGGTCCCGTTTGTGAGACTCGCATTTGATTCTCAAGTCTTAGAAAATTTTCTTAGTGTGGAGTCTAGACGCGGGCTTCAGTGAGCCTCGCATTTTATTCATAGAACGCTGGTCTCATACGTTGAGCCCCGCGTTTGGACTTCAACACTTAGTGTAACTTCATTATCTTTAAAGTACTAACTTTGCATTCTTCTCTTTACAGTGAGGTAATCGTTGAATCCTTTGACCAAGAGAAACCACTTCGATCACATTGTGGTGTTGACCCTATCTTTCTCTCTTCATTCTGTGGAAGATAGTTTCTGCATTCACTGGAACGAATGAGAAGTGCCAAACCCGTTTAATCAAGGGCACTGACTCTACTCTGCAGGAGCACATTTCGGATGGATTTGAGTCTGCAAACCATCGTCTGCTCAGGAAACTGGTATTCCTTTTCAGAGATGCTATTGATGAAAATGAAGAGGTTTTATTTGACGGGAAGTGCAAGTTGCTTCGTCAATTTGGAGAGCGTCATTTCTTCTCCATAATATGGAACGAATATTTTCATTATCATATATGTAGTCCATGTCTCTTCACCAGTATATGTACTGGGACTTGGTCAAGGCACAGTCGAATGTTACGATCGGGAGAATCTCCTATCGTGTTGCCTTCCCTGTCGGCCATAATAGGAAAATCCTTGAACTAGTCCTAGGCTCGATGAAGCAGGAGCTTTCGACAGGCGAAACCCCTAAACAAGCTGCGACCTTCATTAGCCGGTTCATGTAGGTAAAGGGTGAATTCCCCTAATCTGACTTTCGGGAGCCAGAATGAGTATACTTGACAGCAACAACCTCTTGGTGGTGGAAGATGGTCTGCTTTGTATTCAAGGAATTGGAAGAACTACTACTCTAGTACGGATTGTATCACGCTATTAGGGTTGTGTGTTATGAAATCACCCCAACTCATTATAACTTCTTTGTAATCCTTGAGAAGTATAATCCAGACACTTACACATTTTTTACTCTGGTAAGAGAAATGAGATTTGCTCCGCATTAGATGTTCGAAGTCTTAAGGCTGTCCATGGGGATTTATCGTATAAGGAGTACATCCCCGGTACTAAATAACTGCATTTATTGAAGAGGGATGCTCCTCAAGTATATGAGACCTACTAGGAGGTCTTATGCCATTTTCTTATTTGCACTCAAGTGACTGGATGGAGGTTTGGAGAGTTAAGCAGATGTCACAGGCTAACTACCTCTTCCATGGTTTGAGAGAAAAAAACAGGTTTAGTATCTCGATGGCGGCCAGCACCGACGTTGAGATCATAGAGAGGATTTCTGAATCAGTAACCTTGTATACAACAGAATCAAACGAGGACACATTCAAGCCCGATACTGTTTTTGATAGTTTCCATTATCAAGCCAAATTCCCATCTCGAACAGAGCCTTACTGGCGGGGTTCCAGATGTTGTGGTTAAAGCAGTGTGTTGTGCCCATCCTACCTCATGAGGTCATTGTCGCTGATGTAGTTTACTCATTCTTCTTTCTTATGGTCGGTTTCTTGGTTTGCTCCTTGCTAGGTTGGTCGTCTTCAGAGCGATCTTCGAGTTTCGTGTTGAAGTTTTTGCAATGTAGTAGTTTTAGAAGACAAAGAGGGCAGCGTGGTCGACGGTCCGGATGTTGAGCCTAAGATGATGACACTAAATCCTCTTGTAGAGTTTCCTTACTGTACCTCATTGAGTGTTATGTCATGCATTGCTCGTCTCTGATGTAAGCAGTGCAGTCATCTGAGGATTTTATGTCATTTGTCCAGCGACTGGAGCGCTCGAGTTGGAATAGTTGGTACATGCTAATGATCTGGCAAATTCTTCAGAGCAGTATGAACTACTAGTTGGTGAGGTGCTTCCCTGATGTCCCAAGAGCTTCTAAGGGGAAAATTTTTTGACCAACTTGGTGCTGATGGATTCACCACCTTCTCATTCGGGGTTTTCTGGTGGTTGATCATTATTCTTCCCAGATTTCTGGTCTTCCGACAAGAGAATATTTGCGCGATCGAACCCTATTTGCCCAACAAGTTTACTCACCAATTCGGATATGATTAGCTATATGTAGGTAACCCGAATGTAGGCCTTCATTTCAGCGGCAATCTGTATGAAGGGATGAGGGTGTGGTACTTCAATGTGGCTAGGGCAAAAGAGGCGAGTTTCAACCTACCACATAAGATACCGAACTCCTACGCTAGCCTCGGGTCTGCACATGGTAGTAATAGCGGACCCAATCCTTGGATATATATAACAACACCTATATCAGGCGGATCAAGGCTATATTCCAAGTTAAGAAGGGCTCCAAGAACACTCATCTAAAAGGGATGGATGAATTTCTTCAGGTTGAGCTCAAGGCCGATCAGACAAGAGCTGCTAGATATAGAGAGAATCCTGCTAAGAATCTTATCAAAAACGCTCGCAAGGAGCAGTTGTGAAGCGTACTCGATCACAGTCTATAGAGGCTAGCTCGAGTAAGAAGACGACATGACGAGAGTCTGTGGCTGAAATTCCTTCTGAAGGAATTTCATTTTGGTAGTAAATCTTGTGCATATCCATGCTAGCTCCGAAGAAGATGAAGGCTCTGAGATTCTTCTACATCTGAGAAGGTGTCAGATCAAAGGTCTTACAGTGGTTATAACTGAGGCATTGCTGGAAGAAGTCACAGGAAGGCAAGAAACTGGAGGTGACTCCATGCCAGCCCCAGTACCTACTAAGACTGCTCCCTCGGGCTCTTTTCAAAGTCAGGGAAAAAATGTTTGATCGAACAAACTTTCAACTGGGCTCTCAAGTTGAGAAGATGTCTTTAGCAGGAGTTTCAGAGCAAAGTCCCACTACTGGGCTTGTTGGGGCTAAGCTTCCCACTACCAGAGTTTTACCTACCCCCGTGTCATCTTTGTCTTCAAGTGAGAAGCTAGATTACTCAGAAGATGATGATGTTGACTGGAATAATGTGCATCCTGCTCTTGATACTAGCAAATATTCTCATCTGGCTGAAGAAGAGATGCAAGTGGTTATTCCGGAGACACGACCGTTGTTTGGAGAAACCACTACTACTGAGGGTATTCTTTTCTACCCCAGTCATCGTCTTCTTTTTACAATCAAGCAGATATTATTTTGACTTTGTTTAGTCGACATTTGCAGGGGCTACTGCTACCGCTGAGGTGACACATCCTCAAATATTGCTGGAATGATTGAGGGTCTAACCCAGCTGGAGGGTACAGAAGTTTTCAAGATTAGCATTGAGGACGCTCCAGTGAGTACATCCAGTGCGACAGGAGGCTCTTCACATTTGGAAGATCTGTCATCTTTCACTCCTTGAATTGGTAATATATCAAAATGTCTTGATATTCCCACCTTTTTAGCGCTATCATTAACATTGTTAGTAAAGATCACATGAGATACTATACCGATCCAAGCAGAGAAGTCTACTATTAGTGCCAGTGCAGAGGAGCATTTTACCCAAGTCTCGACAGATAGCGCTCCTTTGGTGAAGTCTACTCTAGTGATCGCTACCCAAGAAGCCACTACAATTCTAACTTCTGAAGCTCTTATGGTAACCTCAGAAATGAGAAAACTGATAGTCCAACTTGTGCCTGTACTCCTAGGAAAGATGAATGCACTACCTCCACTTTATGAGGGCACCATCACCACTATTATGAAAACTGGATCAGGAAGTGCTCTACCGGTGCCAACAGTAGTCACGGATATCATGGAAGAACTTACCCTTCAAATAGTGGAGCAATTCTTTATGACGATGAAGTATTGCAGCAAGCAGGTTCTCTCTGGGTGAAGTCCCTTTGAGTTTGTGCGATTACTCCTCGAGACCCAGGTCGAGAACATCCGACAAACTGGGGTTTTAATTGAGCGAAAGTGTATCAGGTGCTAGTCGAGAAGCCAGGTATATATTCGAGGGATCTTAGGAACTTAGAGAAAGTCAGTCTGGTTGCTAATGCTCAACGGTGTCAAGAACCTCCGCCACAACCAGGAACGAGAGTGAAAGGAGATTGAGGAGCAGATAGCTGAGTGCACCCATCATTTTGATGATTCTAGGGTCAGCTTTCCGAGCTTAATCAACAACATCCATTAATCTGAAGCTGTTTCCAAAATTACAGAGGATGTTATTGCAAGTGCTCGCGCGGTGATTACTAAGGCGCAAGCCTTAATTCAAGATCACGAGTTGAATCTTAAAAACAAAAAGAGAAAAGTGGAGGAGCTCGAGACCACCGGCAATGAATGCAGAAGGGGCTCAATGACCACACTTTGAAATTGAAAGCTTTTCAGGCATAACTTGCGGCGAAGAAGCTTTTATTAGATGAGGAGCTGAGAGCCCAGGCTTTGGCTGAGATTGAGAAAGCACGCCAAAGGGATATTCAACACCTCAAGGACCAAATAAAATCGCTCGCTGAGCCAGAATGACTTCTTGTCCTTTTTCTCTTTCTGTAACATTCTATCTTATGAAAAAGAAAATGTTTGTATCACTTTTATAATTTTGATATGAATAATAAAAGTGGTAATTTTGCCTTCAACTTTTCTTTATTTTTTTTGTATTTTAAATCAGACAAACGAAAGAGATTGAATTTGATGGCTAGAAGTGACGATTAACATAGCAACCCAAAGTTCGATAATTTCGTTAGGGAATTTGAGAAGGTTACCATCAGAGGTGTGATGTTAACTTGACAGGGGTTAAATTCATGATTTGAATCAATTTGTGGACTTACTATTCTATTAATGAGAATAACAAGTATAATTTAATCCACTAGGGATTTATGAAGATTTTTAACGTCAGTAGTCTAATGTTAACATGCCGGGTTTGGATTTATAGTTTGAGCAAATTGAATTATCAGAGATGTGATATTAACTTGATAAAATAATATATATGTTAGAGGTATGATATTAACTTAGCATCACGTAGATCTCATTTTCATTGAAAAGACTGAGAAATTATTGTCATAGGTTTAGTGTTAACTTGACAGCGAGATGAATGTTAAAGGTGTGATATTAACTTAGAATTTGACATCTCGATTTTGATGAGAAAGCTCGAGAGAAAATCATTGTCATTGTCATTGTCATAGTTAACTTTAATAATAAAATGAATGCTACAGGTGATATTTAACTTAGCACCTAACATCTCATTTTCATTGAGAAAATCAAGAGAATCACTATCATAGGTGCAATATTAACTTAACAGAGATTTATTATATGATATGAGCAATTTTAGTCAGAGGTGTAGTATTTAACTTGATGAGAATTTCGCTATTTGAATAATTTAGTGGACTCGTTGTTCTATAAAAGAGAATTGACAAGTTAAAATTTTATCTACTAGAGAAATTGAGGGAAATCATTGTTAAAGGTATAATGTTAACCTAATATAGGGTATGCCAGAGGTATAATGTTAATATGACAGGTTTGATCTGTGATTATTTCGCTAGAAAAATAATTACTTTTTGTAGCGACGGGAATTGGAAAGGAATTTTGGAGGGGAAACAGGATCAGGTCCCTCAGGATTTTTAGCAAATCCTCAGCTATCAATAAATTTGGTATGCCTTTACCAACTATCATTGTGTTAGGCTAGCCATGCTATTCCAGCTCAGTATGATGAGTTGTCGAGGATTTTTCGTTGGGCTTAAATACCATTGTTTCCTCTATCCTTTAGCCATCGGAGGCATCGGATGAGCCTAGTGAACCTCTTGGGTTTTCACTGCATAGATAAGCCGGGGATCACAAATATGAATTCTGTGGGGTTTTGTCCGGAGATTAACCTTCCTTGTGGAGTTTTCATTGATCCTCATTTGGTTGCCACACTTTGATATGAATGTGAAAATAGTGAAAAGGTTCTTCTTCAATAAGTTTGGTTTGATAAGTCATCAGATAAACTCATTCGATCCTCCATAAGAGTTGATCGGTCACCACATCTTGATATGAATGTGGAAACAGTGGAAGGGTTTTGCAAAGATGTGTCATGAACTTTCCTCAATGAGTTTGGCTTGATAAGCCATTAGATAAACTCATTTGATCCTCCATAAGAGTTGATCGATCACCACATCTTGATATGAATGTGAAAACAGTGGAAAGGTTCTGCAAAGATACGTCATGAACCTCCTTCAATGAGTTTGGTTTGTGTAACACCCCGCTCCCGGAATACGTACTTAGTTGCGTATTCAGGTTTCTCAATCGTATTTTTCGATTTGCTTCCATGTTTGTTTTGTATTATGAATTCCTTATATGATTGTTTTGTCTTGGGTTTGGATTCGTGGATTCGGAGTCAACCTTAGTTTGAACCGAAGGCCCGATCCCAGAGTATTGCTCGTTTGGACATTCTGGTATTCCGATTTGACCGGTTTCAGTTTTAAACATCGTTTTCCAATATTTTGGATTTTATATGATTTTTGGAATTTTCCGAATTAAGTTATAAATCTTCAAAACCGGTGTTGGCTAGTACCGTTGACCGATTCCCGGATTTTTAATTTACAAATGGTTTGGAATTTCCAGAAGTGTCTTTAGACATTATTTCTTAAAATCCTATTTTCTATCCAAATGCATTTTCTGGGATTTATCAGATTTTATTAAAATCCGGCCATCCGTGTATACCGAGATTGACGGCTGACCTTATGATTTTTATCTGGAAAATGAGATTGAATCTTTGAAAACCGATTTCACCAAAAATCATTTTATAATATTTATGATTTTTGAGAATTTTTGGAAAACTTTCCGAGTTACTTCATTTTTGGGTTTTTTCCGGTGTTTTCCCAGTTACCGAGGAATTACCCTATATTCTACTCTGTCTTTCCCCATTTTCTCTCTCCTTCCTCTAACGCGGATCTTACCTACCTGGGATTCTGCATTTATTGTGAAGATCCTCCCCATGTTGCATTTAATGCACTTCAGATCAAATCCCATCAATTATCATGATTTTCTCTCTCCTCTTTGGAACGCAGCCTTCACATTTTCCCTGAAACGCGGCTTAATCCCTGCGTTTAACCCATTTTTGCCCAAACGCAGGAGAGTGTTGCGTTTGTGGGAGAGAAACGCAAGGATGCTTCTTGGTTTCTTTTTTTTATATGGAATGCATCATTCTTTTATCCTCCCCTTCTCTCTCTTCATTAAATGCTTCTCTTCCAAAAAGTCTTCTCCTTGATATTATAATCCTTTCCCATCACTACAACCGGCCAAGTGGCCAAGAGTGATATCATATCTCTCAATTTTACAAAAACCCCCTCTCCTTTATTCATTTGCACCACTTCACAATCCAACTCCTATAAATACCCCCTCTCCTTCTCTCTCCCTTCATTTTACTTCTTCTTCTTCTTCTTCTTTGCTTCCTGCGGCTCCCAATAGAGGAACCACCGAGAGAGAGCTCCTTCTCTTGCTTCCTTTGTTTACCCAAACTCCATCTTCTCCACAACAACATCCCCATACCACCTTCTTCAACTCTCTCCATCACTTGTGAAGACCGGCCACTCCTTTAGGATTTTGGCCGCGTTCTTCTCCGCGGCAAGACTTAGGGCCGGTACCCTCCTTTTGGATTGGGGCCGAATTTTCCTTTGTTGGACGCAGCAAAGATCTTGTTAGGCGAGTTATCTCGCTTTTCTCTTGATCCCCTACTTTATTAGTTATGCGAGTGATCTCGCTTTTCCTCATGATTCCTACTGGTTATGCGAGTGCTTTTCCTCGCCAAGGACTTGGATAAACTTATATTTTTATCAACAAAAACCATAACTCTTTAATAGCTGTTTATGCTCACTGTTTTACAGTATTAGTCGACTTGCCCAAATCATAAGTCGACTAACCCCTTGAAACGCAGTCTGGTTCCTTGTGACGCAGGCTCCTTTAGTCGACTTGCCCCTCGCGTCTAGTCGACTATCTTTCCTTCTGAGAACGCGGTCCTCTTAGACGCGGACTTGACTAGTCGACTATCCATTTTCCCAGTCGACTAACGCCATCTCCTGAGACGCGCCATTTCCTGAAACGCGCCATTTTCCTGAGACGCGCCATTTCCAAACGCAACTTGACTAGTCGACTTGATCCTCCTCTATAGTCGACTAACTCCCTCCCTAGTCGACTACCATATCTCCCTAGTCGACTAATCTGGACTGTTTGCTGTGATTAATCACTCCTTGAACATGGACCTCATCCTCGGGACTTGTATCATACATTGTTATTCATGACTTGTCACTGGACAAATATCACTTTCCCTTCTCTCGTTTGCTTCCTAACGCGGATCCCATGCCCGCGTCCTTGTCCTATTCATTTTGCCGTGACGCAGAGTTTTATCCGCGTCCGCGCTTTCCTTGCGTCCTGACTTGAACGCAGACCTCGCGTTTGAGGCATCTTGCGACGCGAACCCCGCGTCTGCTATCCCGCGTCTACTATTCCCCCGCGTCTACCATTCTTGCAATGCGAACCCCGCGTCTGCTATTTCCTGCGTCTGGTATACTCCTACCTGACACCTACTCATGTTGTACTACCTGTTCCCGTCAAGTCCTGAATGGAACTAAGTGCCACACGGAACAAAGTGCCACATCACACTCGTGGTGGGGGCCACCTCTTGAATCTGTGGGGCCACCTCTAGAATCCATCTCTGCAGAACAAAGTGCCACACGGAACAAAGTGCCACATCACACTCGTGGTGGGGGCCACCTCTTGAATCTGTGGGGGCCACCTCTTGAATCTGTAGGGGCACCTCCTGTCTGAACCTGATTTCCTGCTATGACTCCTGTCATGATTCCTGTTATGTAATCCTGAATTCCTGATCATGTCCTGTTTACTTGATATATTATTATAATTAGACAACTTGCATCCGGTTTGGGGGAAACTGATGGGCCCTGATTAATCATGTTCATGGTGGCACTATCGAGTCACGCGTGGCCACATACTTGAGGGATTACCTGGGCGGCCACCAGGGATTCCGTGGGGTGTGCTGGCACCCCTACTCCTGATTTTCATGCCGGGTATGCACACGCCCTAGACCTATTTCTATGGGATCTGCGATACTCTATTCATGTTCGGGCGTCCATAAGTCCCGGTACCTAGCGGTACATTCCGGCTCAGCACCGGATACTCCTGAACCGTTGTCCCGGGCATATACGGGGCCCATCCAGAACATGATTCATCGAACTTTAATCAGTTTCCAGATAACTTGCTCTATAAGTTGTAAGTAGAAGTATGTGTAATGGGACGCATACTAAAACCTACAACTTAGACAGCCTAATCATAATAATAATTCTAATATGATTCCGTCGTATTGTTTTGTAACTCGAGCTGTACAAGTTCAGGTTACGGTGACATGAGGTAAAGGTATATGGATGAGGGTTTCCTTGTTTGGATTATTCCTTCGAGGTACTAATCTCATGGAGCCATAACCTAGACCTGCACAATTGGATTTACTTGTAATCGGTTTTTATTCTGTTTTATCGGTTTTATGTTAACTTAGGAGATAACTAGTATTGCTCTATCCACTTTACTGCTTATCCTGTTATACCATGGATGCCACCTACTACATTCTATTTGTTCCTACATGCTTATGTCTACAACATGATTTTCATGCTTATAATCCAGATTTACTGATACGCATGTGCTTACCTATACTCGCCATTTGGCTTTCGTATTACTACTCGCCTGGGGAGTTTCATCTGACTCCCCTGGATTCTCACGTTCAGGTCCTGGAGCTTGGAGCTAGAAGATTCTTCTTGCTGAGGACCAAGTTTACTTCTGTGGAGCGGTCAGATCAGTTGTAGCTCCAGTCCCATCCTTGCACCTCCTGATTTGCTCGCGATACCTCCAGCTATCTCGTGAGCATCCTTTTGTACTGCTCATATATGTATATTTCTTGTATTCTCGCAATTGCGCCTATCAGGTGATGTAATATTATTATAATATTAGATCACCTCTGGTGATAACTCTGTAATTGGACTCATGTATTGGAATGTATAATGCACCACTTGCTTCCGTACTCTGATTCTTGCATGTACTGATGCTTAGCGTATATACGTGAGGGTATTTCTGACCTGCGTATATACGTCGCAGTGACGTCTCCGTATCTGCGGGATCGGGGCGTTACAGGTTGGTATCAGAGCCTAGGCTCTTACTTCCTTAGTACGTCCAGATGGCAAATTATTGGTAAAGAGATTTGCAACTGGAATGCATGAGTCTTGGTTATACATTCTAACTACAAGTGCAGAGTTATCTCTCTCTTCCCTCTGATCCATTTCTTGAATCTTGAGATCTTCAATCTTTTCCCTCCCAGTTTCTTTTTGTCACCCTTTCAACCAACTCAAGTATGGAAAGACGGGGACACGCAATGGTCCTAATGCCTCTCAAGATGGACCTAACAGAGACAATGATGGTATGATGAGGGTACTTCAAGGGATGATGCAGAGTCAGCAACAGCAGACAGAGCTTTTGCGTCAGGGACTGTTAGTTGCACTTCGAGAACAGAGGCCAGGCAACGTGTCAGACTTCAGGAGATTACAACCGCAGTATTTTCGGGAACGGAGAAGCCTCTGGATGCAGAACAGTGGCTGATAGACACAACAGATCTCTTGAAGGCGGCCCGAGTTCCTGATGAGAACCAAGTGGAAGTGGCCAAGATACAGCTAAGAGATGTGGCCAGAACCTGGTGGTTAGCAGAAGAAGCAACACTGGAGAAACCCATTACATGGGATCAATTCTCAAAGGGTTTCTACGAGAGATTCTTCCCGGCAACAGCTCAGAAAGAAATGGAAGAACAATTCATCCGGCTACAGCAGCGCAAACCAGTCAGTGGATGAATATGCTGCCGAATTCTTGAGGCTCAGCAGATTTGCTCCCTACATGGTGACAGATGAAGAAAAGAGGGCGAGCAGGTTTCAACAAGGGCTGAAGATGGATGTGCAGATGTTCCTTATTCCTCAACAGCTGAAGACGTACTCTCAGGTTCTCTCCATTGCCCGTGAAGTGGAACGAGGACTGGAGAAGAAGAGTGAGAACCAGGTGCAGAACAAGTCAGTGAGGAGGCCTTTTCAGTTGATAAGTGAGGAAGATACAGTTAGGACAACCCATGGTCCAGTGATTAAGCGACCATTCCAACCTCCCCAGCAGCAGATGATATGCGGGTACTGCCGGAAGCCCGGACACACCCAACGCAATTGCCGAAGAGCTAATAGGCTATGCTTGGTATGTGGATCTGGAAATCACTCTATAGGTGATTGTCCATTCAAGAGGATTACCCAATACCACCAGCAATTCCAGCACGAGCAGCACCCCCCGCACTTCCAGCTCCACCACTGAGAAGGAACCCAGAACCCGTAGACCGAAGAGCTCCATTTCCACCCCAGCAGTATGATCACCCACAGAGAGGAGCAAGACCCAGAGCAGATATGGCAGAGGCCAAGTTCACAACATGGCAGCAGAGGTATCAGATGAAGCAGCAGCAGAGTATGAAGCTCAGTATCTGGAGCAGGAACCTTGAGGATGGCATTGTGATCGATACCCCTAATCCTTTTGTATTTTGAGTTGGTAATCTTTGGTATATATTCCACTTCATCATCCTCTCATGATCCACCCTAGTCTCTCCTGCGTGCATCTTACCCTGTTTTGTTTGCTTTGAAGCCTTCATTTCCGCCCTTGTCCCCTTCGTGTTCAATTTGCCCCTTATCGAAATTGCGAGGACGCATTTTTTTGTAAGGTGGATGGATTGTAACACCCCGCTCCCGAATACGTACTTAGTTGCGTATTCAGGTTTCTCAATCGTATTTTTCGATTTGCTTCCATGTTTGTTTTGTATTATGAATTCCTTATATGATTGTTTTGTCTTGGGTTTGGATTCGTGGATTCGGAGTCAACCTTAGTTTGAACCGAAGGCCCGATCCCAGAGTATTGCTCGGTTTGGACATTCTGGTATTCCGATTTGACCGTTTCAGTTTTAAACATCGTTTTCCAATATTTTGGATTTTATATGATTTTCTGGAATTTTTCGGAATTAAGTTATAAATCTTCAAAACCGGTGTTGGCCAGTACCGTTGACCGATTCCCGGATTTTTAATTTACAAACGGTTTGAAATTTCCAGAAGTGTCTTTAGACATTATTTCTAAAATCCTATTTTCTATCCAAATGCATTTTCTGGGATTTATCAGATTTTATTAAATCCGGCCAATCCGGTGTATACCGAGATTGACGGCTGACCTTATGATTTTTATCTGGAAAATGAGATTGAATCTTTGAAAACTGATTTCACCAAAATCATTTTATAATATTTATGATTTTTTAGAATTTTGGGAAACTTTCCGAGTTACTTCATTTTTGGGCTTTTCCGGTGTTTTCCCAGTTACCGAGGAATTACCCATATATTCTACTCTGTCTTTCCCCATTTTCTCTCTCCTTCCTCTAACGCGGATCTTACCTACCTGGGATTCTGCATTTATTGTGAAGATCCTCCCCATGTTGCATTTAATGCACTTCAGATCAAATCCCATCAATTATCATGATTTTCTCTCCTCTTTGGAACGCAGCCTTCACATTTTCCCTGAAACGCGGCTTATCCCTGCGTTTAACCCATTTTGCCCAAACGTAGGAGAGTGTTGCGTTTGTGGGAGAGAAACGCAAGGATGCTTCTTGGTTTCTTTTGTTTTATATGGATGCATCATTCTTTTATCCTCCCCTTCTCTCTCTTCATTAAATGCTTCTCTTCCAAAAAGTCTTCTCCTTGATATTATAATCCTTTCCATCACTACAACCGGCCAAGTGGCCAAGAGTGATATCATATCCCTCAATTTTACAAAAACCCCCCTCTCCTTTATTCATTTGCACCACTTCACAATCCAACTCCTATAAATACCCCCTCTCCTTCTCTCTCCCTTCATTTTACTTCTTCTTCTTCTTCTTCTTTGCTTCCTGCGGCTCCCAATAGAGGAACCACCGAGAGAGAGCTCCTTCTCTTGCTTCCTTTGTTTACCCAAACTCCATCTTCTCCACAACAACATCCCCATACCACCCTCTTCAACCTCTCTCCATCACTTGTGAAGACCGGCCACTCATTTAGGATTTTGGCCGCGTTCTTCTCCGGCGGCAAGACTTAGGGCCGGTACCCTCCTTTTGGATTGGGGCCGAATTTTTCTTTGTTGGACGCAGCAAAGATCTTGTTAGGCGAGTTATCTCGCTTTTCTCTTGATCCCCTACTTTATTAGTTATGCGAGTGATCTCGCTTTTCCTCATGATTCCCTACTGGTTATGCGAGTGCTTTTCCTCGCCAAGGACTTGGATAAACTTATATTTTTATCAACAAAAACCATAACTCTTTAATAGCTGTTTATGCTCACTGTTTTACAGTATTAGTCGACTTGCCCAAATCATAAGTCGACTAACCCCTTGAAACGCAGTCTGGTTCCTTGTGACGCAGACTCCTTTAGTCGACTTGCCCCTCGCGTCTAGTCGACTATCTTTCCTTCTGAGAACGCGGTCCTCTTAGACGCGGACTTGACTAGTCGACTATCCATTTTCCCAATCGACTAACGCCATCTACTGAGACGCGCCATTTCTGAAACGCGCCATTTCCTGAAACGCGCCATTTTCCTGAGACGCGCCATTTCCAAACGCAACTTGACTAGTCGACTTGATCCTCCTCTATAGTCGACTAACTCCCTCCCTAGTCGACTACCATATCTCCCTAGTCGACTAATCTGGACTGTTTGCTGTGATTAATCACTCCTTGAACATGGACCTCATCCTCGGGACTTGTATCATACATTGTTATTCATGACTTGTCACTGGACAAATATCACTTTCCCTTCTCTCGGTTTGCTTCCTAACGCGGATCCCATGCCCGCGTCCTTGTCCTATTCATTTTGCCGTGACGCAGAGTTTTATCCGCGTCCGCGCTTTCCTTGCGTCCTGACTTGAACGCAGACCTCGCGTTTGAGGCATCTTGCGACGCGAACCCCGCGTCTGCTATCCCGCGTCTACTATTCCCGCGTCTACCATTCTTGCAATGCGAACCCCGCGTCTGCTATTTCCTGCGTCTGGTATACTCCTACCTGACACCTACTCATGTTGTACTACCTGTTCCCGTCAAGTCCTGAATGGAACTAAGTGCCACACGGAACAAAGTGCCACATCACACTCGTGGTGGGGGCCACCTCTTGAATCTGTGGGGGCCACCTCTAGAATCCATCTCTGCAGAACAAAGTGCCACACGGAACAAAGTGCCACATCACACTCGTGGTGGGGGCCACCTCTTGAATCTGTGGGGGCCACCTCTTGAATCTGTAGGAGCACCTCCTGTCTGAACCTGATTTCCTGCTATGACTCCTGTCATGATTCCTGTTATGTAATCCTGAATTCCTGATCATGTCCTGTTTACTTGATATATTATTATAATTAGACAACTTGCATCCGGTTTGGGGGAAACTGATGGGCCCTGATTAATCATGTTCATGGTGGCACTATCGAGTCACGCGTGGCCATACTTGAGGGATTACCTGGCGGCCACCAGGGATTCCGTGGGGTGTGCTGGCACCCCTACTCCTGATTTTCATGCCGGGTATGCACACGCCCTAGACCTATTTCTATGGGATCTGCGATACTCTATTCCTGTTCGGGCGTCCATAAGTCCCGGTACCTAGCGGTACGTTCCGGCTCAGCACCGGATACTCCTGAACCGTTGTCCCGGGCATGTACGGGGCCCATCCAGAACATGATTCATCGAACTTTAATCAGTTTCCAGATAACTTGCTCTATAAGTTGTAAGTAGAAGTATGTGTAATGGGACGCATACTAAAACCTACAACTTAGACAGCCTAATCATAATAATAATTCTAATATGATTCCGTCGTATTGTTTTGTAACTCGAGCTGTACAAGTTCAGGTTACGGTGACATGAGGTAAAGGTATATGGATGAGGGTTTCCTTGTTTGGATTATTCCTTCGAGGTACTAATCTCATGGAGCCATAACCTAGACCTGCACAATTGGATTTACTCGTAATCGGTTTTTATTCTGTTTTATCGGTTTTATGTTAACTTAGGAGATAACTAGTATTG
Organism: Agave tequilana; assembly: GCA_038442645.1. Lineage (NCBI taxonomy): Eukaryota > Viridiplantae > Streptophyta > Magnoliopsida > Asparagales > Asparagaceae > Agave > Agave tequilana. The sequence continues at coordinate 124,005 of JAVJIF010016529.1, forward strand.
CTCTATCCACTTTACTGCTTATCCTGTTATACCATGGATGCCACCTACTACATTCTATTTGTTCCTACATGCTTATGTCTACAACATGATTTTCATGCTTATAATCCAGATTTACTGATACGCATGTGCTTACCTATACTCGCCATTTGGCTTTCGTATTACTACTCGCTCCTGGAGTTTCATCTGACTCCCCTGGATTCTCACGTCCGGTCCTGGAGCTTGGAGCTAGAAGATTCTTCTTGCTGAGGACCAAGTTTACTTCTGTGGAGCGGTCAGATCAGCTGTAGCTCCAGTCCCATCCTTGCACCTCCTGATTTGCTCGCGATACCTCCAGCTATCTCGTGAGCATCCTTTTGTACTGCTCATATATGTATATTTCTTGTATTCTCGCATTGCGCCTATCAGGTGATGTAATATTATTATAATATTAGATCACCTCTGGTGATAACTCTGTAATTGGACTCATGTATTGGAATGTATAATGCACCACTTGCTTCCGTACTCTGATTCTTGCATGTACTGATGCTTAGCGTATATACGTGAGGGTATTTCTGACCTGCGTATATCGTCGCAGTGACGTCTC
>JAVJIF010016530.1:0-98989 GCA_038442645.1 Agave tequilana
CCCATATATATTTGCATCTAATTCTTTTTGAAATAGTATTTCTTTTCACAAAGAATTATATGGATTATTATTATAAAGAGTGTAGATTTTACAAAATTAGTTTTTGAAAATTCAAGACCACATGTGTAGGTTTGTAAATCTTATCTTTTGAAAAATCAAGACCAAAATGATTATTTGACATCTTTTGATAAGATAATAAATCATTTAAATTCTCTTTCCTTTATTAAATTTAGTCACATTTTTCAAAAGATCTTCATACTTAATTTTGAAACTAGTCATTTCTTTATCTAAAATAGTAATTCTAGAATTTAAAGAAATTTCCTTTTTAAGCAAAAGAATCTCTTTTAAGAAAATTTCATTATCCCTTTTTAAAGATGAAATAACTTTTTCAAAATCATCTTTTGAGAATTTAAAAAGATGTTTGAGAAACAAAAATTGCATTTTCATTGTTGAGTCTTTCATTTTCCTTCGTTAAAACTTTATTTTTAATCTTTTCATTTTTGAAATTATTAAAAAGTTCATTAAAAGCTTCTAATAATTCATCATAATCTTGTACCTCATCTTCTTGGGCCATGAAGCAGATATTGGCAGTTTCAATGGCTTCTTCTTCGTCAGAGGAAGATGAGTTGCTATCATCCCAAGTTGCTTGGAAGGCTTTCTTCTTCTTGTTGAACTTATTGAAATTCTTGAACTGTCCTTTTGATTTCATCAATGGACAATCCTTCTTTATGTGACCTGGTTTTGTTACACTCAAAACAAATAGGATTATCATTAGTATCTTTATTCTTTTTAAACTTACATTGTTTTAAGAACCTTTTGAATTTTCTTGAAAGCATCGCCTTCTCCTCTTCATCGTCATCTGAATTGTCCATATCTGAGGATGTATGAAAGGCAAGTACTTTCTTCTTGGATTAAAGTTATTCGTCCTTCTTTCTATCTTCGAGTTGTACTTCATATGCCATTAGATTACCAATAAGGTTTTCTAATGACATTGTTGAGAGATCATTCGTTTCTTCTATTGCAGTAGTCTTCTTCTCCAATCTGGTGTGAGTGCACGAAGGATCTTGCGAACTTTTTCGACTTGGGTGTATTCCTTTCCAAGGGATGCTAAGGAATTGGTTATGTCGGTGAATCTTATAACCATTTCTGAGATGGTTTCATTCTCTTTCATTTTCAAAAGTTCAAACCTGCGGACAAGAATAGAAATTTTAGATTCCTTAACCTTATTTGTGTCTTCATGTGTTACCTGAAGAGTGTGCCATATTTGATTTGCAGAAGTGGCTGTTGACACACGGTTGAATTCTTCTTTGGTTAAGGCATAGAATAAAGCATTCATCGCTTTGGCGTCAAGGTTCGCATTCTTCTTTTGATCATCACTCTAAGCGGTATAGTTGGTTGTCGTTTTGGTGTACGGTGCTTCTACAATGTTTCAAAGTTTGTAGTTGAGCGATTGCAAGTAGATCTTATTCTACACTTCCAATAGTTGTAGGATCCGTCAAATAGCGGTGGACGTTGTGTAGAATGTCCTTCTTTGAATTGTGATGAAGGGAACTCCGTTGCCATCCTTACTCTGATACCAAATGTAAGATCTATATTTGTATAATACCCCGCTTCCGGAATACGTACTTAGTTGCGTATTCAGATTTTCGATCGTATTTTTCAATTGACTTTCTGTATTTGACCGATTTTAGTTTCAAATATTATTTTCCAATATTAGAATTTCTATGATTTTCTGGATTTTTCCTGAATTAAAATGGAAATCTTCAAAACCGGTGTCGACCAGTGCTGCTGACCGTTTCCCAGATTTTTATTTGCAAACAGCTTGGAATTTCTAGATGGTCCTTTAGACATTTTCTCTTAAGATCACATTTCTTACCTAAATACTTTTTCTGGGAATTTTATGAATTTATGAAAATTCCACCGGAGTCGGTAGCTAACTAATTCCGGGATTTTTAGTTTTAAAACTATAAAGTATTTCTTAAAACGGATTTCACTATGAGTCTTAAAATATTATTATCGATTTTGGTATAATTTGCGAGTCGTTCCGAGATACTTGATTTTGGGACGATTTCGGTATTTTCCGAAATGTTTTCCGCATCTTCGACTTAAACCCGGGGATCTGTGTTTCCAATATTTTCATTTTTCAAGTCAAAGAGAATATCTTCTCTTTATCAATTTCTTTTTCTTTTTCTTTTTTCCTTATTTCTCTTCCTTCCTCCACAAGCCACAAGCTTTTCCAATTTTCCAAATTCCAATCTTTTCCAAAATTCCAACTTCCACACACTTCCACCAACTTCTACCATTAATGCCCCTCCTTCTCTCTCTCTTCCATGGCCGGCCAGTGGCCAAAAGAGGGACACCTCATCCACTCCCATTTGCAAAAACCCCCCTCTCTTCTATCTTATTTGCATCTCCTTTACAAATCCAAACCCTATTTAAACATTTCCTTTACATTCTATTTCCTTTTTCTTCACTTCAACAAGAGTTAGCCCTCACCACTTTCTCCTTCACCTCAACTTCAACCACCAACTCTCAAAGCATCACCAGGTTTCCATCTCCACTTCAACCAACAACTTTGGATTTGGGGATCGTGTCTTTCTTCATCAACTATATCGCCGTGGATCAAATTCGTCGACCACGACCTTTCCGAACTCGTAAAGCTTCACTTAAACCATTCGAAGTGAGTATTTTTACTCACCAAGACTCATACAATTCTTAGTATGTTTATGTTTCCATATCTTGTATAATTGTGTCTTCAAAATCATGTTTTTGATCATCAAACACAACCAGCAAATTCTGTTCTGTACCCTGTTTCAGACCACGATTAGTCGACTTGACCTAGGAGCTAGTCGACTTGAAACCCTTAGTTGAAACACAACCTTTTCTAGAACACAGTTTAGTCGACTATAGATCACTATTAGTCGACTATAGATCACTGTTAGTCGACTATACATTCTACCCTAGTCGACTAACATTCCCTGAATCAGAAACCCAACTCTCTGGAAAACAGATTTAGTCGACTTAGAGTATCTGTTAGTCGACTTGAGATGTCTGTTAGTCGACTGCCCGTTCCACCTTAGTCGACTAACTTTTCCTGAATCAGAATTCCAAGTCTCTGGAACCCAGTTTTAGTCGACTAGACTAGACTATTAGTCGACTAGAGACCACTATTAGTCGACTACCCATTTTCCTAGTCGACTAACCCCTCTATTAGTCGACTACTCCTTCCACCTAGTCGACTATCTTTGGCTGTTTGTTATAGATAATTACCTTCTTAAATTTGGATCTTATGCTTACTTCATATGTTTGTATATTGTACTTAGTGATTTGTTACTAGATGTATATCACCACTGTCATGCTATCTCTTTACACCAAGCATGATACACCTGTTTCTTATAATTATCACGATAACGGGAATGTAGTACCTGATTACTTGTTATGATTCCAGTTATGATTCTTGTTATGTATTCCAGTTATGATCTTACTCATTCCCGAAATCTGATAATTATGTTATAAACCATAAAAAGGACAACTTGTATGGGGAATGGAAGGAAGTGATGGATGCCGGAATGATACCTTGCTTATAGTGATGGAATAAAATATTGACGGTACGTGTTTTGGGACTCAGGGCCCACAGGAGATTCGTGTTAGGGGGACTTAGGGCCCTCAAGCTGGTCCCAGGTGTATGGGAACTACTATAAGAAGCTCTATCAGTTCTCCATCTACTTCCGGTAACAACCCTCGACTAGCTTATATATGGATGTATGTGAGTTGGGATATATACCGAGACACATACCTAGATATATGGGTCAGACGAGTAATAATAATAAGCGGCACCTTTTGTAACTCTTGTTATTGCGTGTTATGACTTCCTTATGTACCCCTGTCATGTCATGTTACTTGTTCCTGTTATGATTCTTGTTATTCCTTTTATATCTGTTATGCGTTCCTGTTATAACCTCTTTATTACTCCGTTGTATATGCTTGGCTTACGATGATGTGAGATAAAGGTATATAGATGAGGGTTTTCTTGTTTGGATTATTCCTTCGACGTACTAGTCTCATAAAGCCGTAATCTAAGCTTATACTATGTCTTTCCAACTTTAACCCGTTATGCTTCCATCTCCTACTGGTTGATATTTATTATACTGTTCTAACTCTCCTATTCTTGTCGCTTTGCCATTTGGCTATAGCCTGTTCATTGTTGGGAGGTCCTGACTCCCTTGGATTTGTATGTTCAGGTTCCGAAGTTTGGATCGAAGTGGAACCATCCATAGAGGATCAATCTTTTCTTAGTGAGGCAGACAGATTAGTTCCAGTCCTTTGTGCCAGACTTCTCTTTTTGACTCACGGGGTCTTCATCCAACTCGTGAGCCTTTGTGTCCTTATTGTATATTGTACTTTTGGACTTGGTTGTGATAAAAGACATATGTAATGTGTAATATTTTATCATATCCTGTGATAGCTTTGTATTTGCACTTTTAAGTTGGCATATTATGAATACCACGTTTTGTGTTGTACTCTGATCTTTGTTGTACTACATGCTTAGCGTATATACGTGGGGGCACCTTCTGACCTGCGTATATACGTCGCAGTGACGTCCCCGTATCCGTGGGATCGGGGCGTTACAGGATGGTATCAGAGCCTAGGCTCTCCCACCTATAGTACAATCAAGAAGCAAATTCCAGTAATTTGCTATTGCCAACTATAATGTACAAAGTTATCTAGTCCTTCTAGATTCCTTCTTGAGTCCTTCTTGATTCCTTCAATGTATCCATTATGTCCTAAAATCCTTCCATTTTTCCAGCTCTTTCCAGTCATCTTTCACCGACTAGGTATGGATAGAAGATCGGGTCGTAACAACTCTGGGCAAGCATCGAATGGAACCGCGGGAGAGAATGTCGATATTCTGAGGATTATCCAGACAATGATGGAGAACCAGCAACAACAGACAGAACTCCTCCGGCAAGAGTTAGCAGTTCCTAAAGGACAAAGGCCGGGGAACATATCAGACTTCAGGCGGCTGCAACCAGCCAATATTCACGGGTGAAGAGAAACCCCTGGATGCTGAGCAATGGCTGACCGACACCTCAGACCTGTTGAATGCAGCCCGAGTTCCAAAGGAAAATCAAGTGGAGGTTGCCAAGATTCAATTGAAGGATATAGCAAGAACTTGGTGGCTAGCTGAGGAAGCCAGATTGGAGAAACCTGTCACTTGGGACACATTCTCCAAGAGCTTCTATAGTAGATTCTTCCCTACCACAGCTCAGAAGGACATGGAAGAGCAGTTCATCAGACTTTAGCAAGAGAATCGGTCCGTGGATGAGTATGCCGCGGAATTTCTCAGACTTAGCCGCTTTGCTCCATACATGGTAACTGATGAGGAGAAGCGGGCAAGTAGATTCCAGCAGGGCCTACAGATGGACATCCAAGTATTCTTAATGCCCCAGCAGCTGAAGACTTATTCTGAAGTCCTCACCATAGCTCGAGAAGTGGAGCGTGGATTGGAGAAGAAGAAATTGACCCTGTTAAGGAACCAGGCCAAGAAGAGGCCTTTTCAGTTGATGGATGAGGAAGATGCAGTTAGGGCAACCCATGGCCCGATGATGAAGCGACCATTACCTCCTCTTCCGCAGATAGTATGCAATTTCTGCCACAGACCCGGACATTATAAGAGATTGTCGGATGGCCAATGGATATGTTTGGCATGTGGGACAGGGAGACATGCGCTAAGGGATTGCCCGCACAGAAAGTTTGGACATGTGGCACCAATCAGACCAGCACTTCCAGCCCCAACACTTCCAGCTCCACCACTGAGGAGGAACCCAGAACCCGTTGACCAGAGAGCTCCATTTCCCCCCCCACAGTATGACAATCCACAGAGAGGAGCAAGACCCAGAGCAGATTACGGCAGAGGCCAAGTTCACATCATGGCGGCGGAGGCATCAGAAGATGCAGCAGAATGTGCAGACCAGTATCCAGATCGGGAACCTCAAGGATATCATGGTAACAACTACCCCGGATCTTGCATTTGAGTTGGTTATCTTTCTAAATATTTCCCTTATCATTCTCTCATTTCCAATCCTAGTCCTTCCTGTGTTCACCATACCCCTGTTTTGGTTTTTTTTTTTTTGAAGCCTTTGATTTCACCCTTGTCCGCTTCGTGTTCAATTTACCCCTTAACGAAATTGCGAGGACGCAATTTTTGTAGGTGGGTGGATTGTAATACCCCGCTTCCGGAATACGTACTTAGTTGCGTATTCAGATTTTCGATCGTATTTTTCAATTGACTTTCTGTATTTGACCGATTTTAGTTTCAATATTATTTTCCAATATATTAGAATTTCTATGATTTTCTGGATTTTTCCTGAATTAAAATGGAAATCTTCAAAACCGGTGTCGACCAGTGCTGCTGACCGATTCCCAGATTTTTAATTTGCAAACAGCTTGGAATTTCTAGATGGTCCTTTAGACATTTTCTCTTAAGATCACATTTCTTACCTAAATACTTTTTCTGGGAATTTTATGAATTTATGAAAATTCCACCGGAGTCGGTAGCTAACTAATTCCGGGATTTTTAGTTTTAAAACTATAAAGTATTTCTTAAAACGGATTTCACTATGAGTCTTAAAATATTATTATCGATTTTTGGTATAATTTGCGAGTCGTTCCGAGATACTTGATTTCGGGACGATTTCGGTATTTTCCGAAATGTTTTCCGCATCTTCGACTTAACCCGGGGATCTGTGTTTCCAATATTTTCATTTTTCAAGTCAAAGAATATATCTTCTCTTTATCAATTTCTTTTCCTTTTTCCTTATTTCTCTTCCTTCCTCCACAAGCCACAAGCTTTTCCAATTTTCCAAAATTCCAATCTTTTCCAAAATTCCAACTTCCACACACTTCCACCAACTTCTACCATTAATGCCCCTCCTTCTCTCTCTCTTCCATGGCCGGCCAAGTGGCCAAAAGAGGGACACCTCATCCACTCCCATTTGCAAAAACCCCCTCTCTTCTATCTTATTTGCATCTCCTTTACAAATCCAAACCCTATTTAAACATTTCCTTTACATTCTATTTCCTTTTTCTTCACTTCACAAAGAGTTAGCCCTCACCACTTTCTCCTTCACCTCAACTTCAACCACCAACTCTCAAAGCATCACCAAGGTTTCCATCTCCACTTCAACCAACAACTTTGGATTTGGGGATCGTGTCTTTCTTCATCAACTATATCGCCGTGGATCAAATTCGTCGACCACGACCTTTCCGAACTCGTAAAGCTTCACTTAAACCATTCGAAGTGAGTATTTTTACTCACCAAGACTCATACAATTCTTAGTATGTTTATGTTTCCATATCTTGTATAATTGTGTCTTCAAATCATGTTTTTGATCATCAAACACAACCAGCAAATTTTGTTATGTACCCTGTTTTCAGACCACGATTAGTCGACTTGACCTAGGAGCTAGTCGACTTGAAACCCTTAGTTGAAACACAACCTTTCTAGAACACAGTTTTAGTCGACTATAGATCACTATTAGTCGACTATAGATCACTGTTAGTCGACTATACATTCTACCCTAGTCGACTAACATTCCCTGAATCAGAAAACCAACTCTCTGGAAAACAGATTTAGTCGACTTAGAGTATCTGTTAGTCGACTTGAGATGTCTGTTAGTCGACTGCCCGTTCCACCTTAGTCGACTAACTTTTCCTGAATCAGAATTCCAAGTCTCTGGAACCCAGTTTTAGTCGACTAGACTAGACTATTAGTCGACTAGAGACCACTATTAGTCGACTACCCCATTTTCCTAGTCGACTAACCCCTCTATTAGTCGACTACTCCTTCCACCTAGTCGACTATCTTTGGCTGTTTGTTATAGATAATTACCTTCTTAAATTTGGATCTTATGCTTACTTCATATGTTTGTATATTGTACTTAGTGATTTGTTACTAGATGTATATCACCACTGTCATGCTATCTCTTTACACCAAGCATGATACACCTGTTTCTTATAATTATCACGATAACGGGAATGTAGTACCTGATTACTTGTTATGATTCCAGTTATGATTCTTGTTATGTATTCCAGTTATGATCTTACTCATTCCCGAAATCTGATAATTATGTTAATAAACTATAAAAAGGACAACTTGTATGGGGAATGGGAGGAAGTGATGGATGCCGGAATGATACCTGCTTATAGTGATGGAATAAAATATTGGCGGTACGTGTTAGTGGGACTCAGGGCCCACAGGAGATTCTTGTTAGGGGGACTTAGGGCCCTCAAGCTGGTCCCAGGTGTATGGGAACTACTATAAGAAGCTCTATCAGTTCTCCATCTACTTCCGGTAACAACCCTCGACTAGCTTATATATGGATGTATGTGAGTTGGGATATATACCGAGACACATACCTAGATATATGGGTCAGACGAGTAATAATAATAAGCGGCACCTTTTGTAACTCTTGTTATTGCGTGTTATGACTTCCTTATGTACCCCTGTCATGTCATGTTACTTGTTCCTGTTATGATTCTTGTTATTCCTTTTATATCTGTTATGCGTTCCTGTTATAACCTCTTTATTACTCCGTTGTATATGCTTGGCTTACGATGATGTGAGATAAAGGTATATAGATGAGGTTTCCTTGTTTGGATTATTCCTTCGACGTACTAGTCTCATAAAGCCGTAATCTAAGCTTATACTATGTCTTTCCAACTTTAACCCGTTATGCTTCCATCTCCTACTGGTTGATATTTATTATACTGTTCTAACTCTCCTATTCTTGTCGCTTTGGCCATTTGGCTATAGCCTGTTCATTGTTGGGAGGTCCTGACTCCCTTGGATTTGTATGTTCAGGTTCCGAAGTTTGGATCGAAGTGGAACCATCCACGAGGATCAAGCTTTTCTTAGTGAGCAGACAGATTGGTTCCAGTCCTTTGTGCCAGACTTCTCTTTTTGACTCACGGGGTCTTCATCCAACTCGTGAGCCTTTTGTGTCCTTATTGTATATTGTACTTTTGGACTTGGTTGTGATAAAAGACATATGTAATGTGTAATATTTTATCATATCCTGTGATAGCTTTGTATTTGCACTTTTAAGTTGGCATATTATGAATACCACGTTTTGTGTTGTACTCTGATCTTTGTTGTACTACATGCTTAGCGTATATACGTGGGGGCACCTTCTGACCTGCGTATATACGTCGCAGTGACGTCCCCGTATCCGTGGGATCGGGGCGTTACAATATTCAAGCAACACAAACACTAGAGGGGGATGGATAGTGTTTATAAATTTTTAAATGAAGCTACTTGTAGGAAATAAAAAATTCACAAGATAAAACTCATAAAAATGCAAACGCAAAGAAAAGAGATTTATCCTGGTTCGGTCGTCCTTGTGACCTACGTCTAGTCCCCAAGCAATCCGCTTGAGATTTTCCTTTCTTGATTTGGATACACCCAAAAATAATACCTTGTACACCACTTGACAAAACACCCTTTGCCAATGTGTACAACTCCTCTTACAACCAAGAGAACAAACACCTTGTACAACTTCTCTTCTACACCAAGAAGACGCCCTTGCACAATGCTCCTCTTTGAATGATTACAATTGATCCTATAAGCCTTGAATCTGAATATGCTTGTGGACAAGGTCTCTTATAGGTGGACTTTCAGAAATCTTCACATAGAGTAGGAATTGGTGAAGAAACAGAAAGTGGAAACAGGTTTTCAGAAAAATAGAATTTTGAACAGAGTTTTTAGACTGAAAACTTGAGATTTGAATTGGTGAATTGATCCTAGGACAACATCCCTATTTATAACTGAAATCTATAGTCAGTTAGGGAAGTTATCAATTCAAATTTGAAATTTAAAACGTTGGATAAAACCCAGAAATCAGTAACTGACCAACAGTCAGAAACTGCTATTAGTCGACTAGGTATGAAAGTTAGTCGACTAGAAAAACAAAATTTACAAAAGTTAGTCGACTAATATAGGGGGTAAGTCGACTATACTTAGACTGATACGGATAACAAGTTTCTGGAAAACTGTTTTTAGTCGACTATATAGACAATGTTAGTCGACTATATCAGGAGTTAGTCGACTATACTTTAGGGGAAGTCGACTAATTCTGATGCCAGATAATAAACAGAGAGTTGGGATATTTTTGTAGAAGGACTTAGTCGATATGGATTATGTTAGTCGACTATACTTAGAGGTCAAGTCGACTATATAGGTATTTGTGTGTGTGTTCAAGGCTTTTAACAATTATTCTAAAAATACACAAAAATACCCAAAGTCTTCAACTGAGGTTGAGTAATCAGAACTCTGTATAAATGCTTGAGATAGAGCTCCAAATGTATCTTTATCACTTTGTTATTCATCATCAAAATCTTTCAATCTTGTAGGCTTCAACAATTGTTACATTTTATTAATATGGTATTCGGGGAGGAGCTCATGCATTTCGAGGAGCCAGAGTTCTTTTTGCTTGATCGTCTTTTCTCGGTATTTTTCTTGCTTTTCTTTATACCTATTTGAATTCATAATTTTATGCATTGGACTCGGTGCTTGTTCTATTACTTTATTTATATGCTATCATTGTGTTAGAAATTATATGTTATATTGCAGTGACTTATTGCTTATATAGTTGATCGATATAACTTGTTTAAGTTACTTTAGGCTTAACATGTATACGTGGGGTATTCTTCTCACGTATATACATCGCCGACTCTCGTCGTGACTCTATTTTCGCGTATTTTGGAAAGCGGGATGTGACACAAGTAAAGCAAAAAGAAGAAAAACATCAAATGTAATTTTGATTGAAATAAAGTAACAATAAAAAAAGGAGAAAATTTACACAAGTGTCACTTTCAATTCAATCTTCTTCTCTTTCTCTCATGAAACTTCTCTCTAATCTCAGTTACATAAAGAAATTGAAAATTACATTAAAAAAGAAAAGAATAAAAACCTAAGTTAAACCTAACTAAAAAGTCGATTCTAAACTCTCTGCTGAGTGGTGCCTTTTGCCTTCTGCATATGGTGGTAATTATAGGAGAAATGGGGAGGGGAGAGCGCGTTTGAGGATGAGACCAGATTGCTGGCCAAATAGAAAAGATCTTCTGATAAAGTTGGAGATAAAGTTGAAGATATGGACAAAATCGCTTGCCCAACAGAATAGATCTTCTGATAAGGTTGGGGATAAGGTTGGAGAAATGGCCGAAATTGCTTGCCCAACAGAAAAAAATCTTTTGATAAAGTTGAAAATAAATATTTGTTTATCCCTTGATCTTCAGTCGGATTGTATTTTATCTCTCTAAATCTTCTAAATATATGTCCCAATTCTTTAGATATCCCTTTGTATATTGATAGGTTGCCTTTAGGCTTCTGGATTAGCCTCTATCCTCATTTATCCTCGTTGATTCTCCAAGCTAACCAATAGATTCATATAAATTGATTTAACTGGTATTTATTTGGTATTATCTTCTGCTCCTCCAATAAAAATCACCCTGCACAATTTAGACATTAAGACAAATTAATTACAGAGTTTATTACAACATAAATGTAGTAATAATAGATAATGCAATATACGTGTACAATCACACTCCCACAACTATCTTTTGCTCGTCCTCGAGCAAAATAAGAAAACTAAACCTAAGACTTTATTAGACCACTTTCACAGATCAAGCGACTGCATTAAGCATGTGCAACCAGGCTTTAAGCTCTAGGTTATCCCTAGAGAGGGAGTTGTAGTCTCCTAAGGGGTTTTCAGTGAATCACACTTACAAAATCCATAAAAAAAAGAAAAAAGTGTTAGTATCTTGAAAATGCATTTAAAAGAGAAAATATATTTGAAGTATTCTTGCAAAAGTAAGTAACCTATAAGTCTTAGGATTACCAAGCCACTCATTCCTAAACTTAGTCTCTATTCGAAAACTTGTTATCAATTGAAGTAAAGATTAAAGTTGTATTTCTCATCTAATTTATTATTTTATTCTAAATCATATGCACTTTTATGATCGTGAATATTTGACTAAGATTCTTCAATTCTAACTTTTATGCCTTATTTTTATATATTTTAGCAGTAATATCCCTTAGTTCTATTAGGCTTTCTAATTCGCCCATGTAACAAGCCTTCAGTCGGTGACTCTCAAACTGGACAATCTTAAGATATCGGTGAGAAAAAACCCCAAGGACTTTAAGGACTCATGCAAATAAGACCACAAAACTATAAATTTTATTTATAATTTGTACTACTTTTAGCGAAATACTTATGCTTTATGAGGCACAAATACCCAGCTTAATCAGAGGACTTTTAATATATATTTTTCTTTCTTTTTTTATGTGGCATAAGAATCTTTGTTTTTGGACCCTAAGTGTGTAAGTATATGAAGTATGCATATTTCATCAAGGTAAAAATCAAGACTAATTTCCTTTCTAATTTTTCTTCCTAACCATAGAAATCAAACAAATAATCTTATTTTGACCAAGTAGAAGAAATCCAAATTATGATTCTCCTATTCTTTAAAATTAACTTAATTATTTATAAAAAATAAGTCAAAATATTATTTCTCTTTTTAAAAAGTTTTTAAAAGTAATGAAATTATTTATTTATTTTTTATATATAAAAAAGAAAACCTATGTAATGTTAGAACCCTCCCCCACACATATCTCATGCATTGTCCTCAATGTATGAATGAATGCATATATGCATGAAAAAAAAGAAGAAAAGAAAAAAATACTATCTCAAGGTTGTGGTTCGGATGATGATCGGACTAGGTCAAGCGTTATTGCCCAATCTAAATAATGTAAATTTTCAAGGAACCTACCTTTGATGATCTCTTTCTTATTTATGGTTTTATCATCCACATACTGAATAGGATCATGTAAGATCCTAACATGAAAACTATCCCTGTTATATGACCAATCTTGGAATATCATATCAGAGTCATTATGGTCTATAGATTGGTCCAACAATAGAATGTGACTTGGTAGAATGGTTAACTTGGGCTCAAGAATAAAAGGTTCGGAAACCAATACTTACCCGGGAATATGACTCAAGAAACGGTTTTGGTTTAAAATTGGTTCCAAATCAAAAAAATGACCTTCTTTTCCCATCAATAGAATGTGATTATCCAAATAGATAGTTCAATTTCGAGCTCTATGAATACAGGAATCAATGTTGGTTTGGGAACTGGGTCCAAATCGGCTAAGAATACCGGAGTCAACTTAGATTCAAAAATTGGAATTGAATCACAAAGTTGGGGATCGGTTCACTTTTACAATCAAGTTCAATTTTCTTGAAGTGAAAACTTGCCAATTCGTCAAAGGTTTGGGATTGATCAAGTTCAAATTGGTGTTAGAAAATTGATTATTGATTAAAGTCTCCAGACACCATGATTCTTAATTTCTATCAATATAGCTAGGGAATCAGGAATGGCCAAAAATTAGGTAAAGAGAGTTTTCTCATACCTAACATTAATTGTATTGACCAAATGACTCATTTCTGCTTCTAACCTATTGAAAGAATCATATTGAGACTGAATGTAATCATTTTGGGAATAAATCATGAATTCTATACTCTTTTCTAAGTCAGTAAGTTCTTCTTGTTGTGGTAGGACTGAAAAAATAGAGTAAAGATCTTGGATTTGTAAATTTTGATGGGATTGTGAATCCTTCATGTTTTGAACTTATCGCTCGGACTAATGCAATGCTTCTAGAATTTTTTCGTTCAAGGCTTCCATCCTCTTTTCAAATTAGATTTTTTTCTCTATTGGTTGTTCTAGAAACGAAGTATATGAAGCTGAATATTGGTTAGGTGATTGACCATATGACTCGGGAGAGTTGTATCCCCACTGACTCAATGAAGAGTGGAGATGATGATTATTCCAATCTTGTTCATAATATTGGGCTGGGGCATGTGTTGATTCGGATAAAATGACTTCGGTATACTTGATTGGTTAAAGTTATGTAATGTCGGGTTGGTGTTATTCGAGTGAAAAGAGGTCGGGATGAAGTATGTATCACTATATGTATTGAAAAATTAGAATTGTAATCCATATCACACAAGAAATGTCAAAAACAAAACAAACAAACAATAAACAAAAAAAAGAAATATAGCCTAAGTTAGGGTAAACCTTAGACCTAAATGACTCCTAACTGGTTAGGCTATCCATGAGATGTATATTGCAGCAATCTGTTCACAAATTAATCAGCCCGGTAGGGGCAAGATCAGTGGCAGGTATCTGTGCCTGAGCAATGAGCCTACATATACCAAACCACTATTTTTCAATATTTCGCCTCTTAATCTCTAACCTTTGACACCAATTTGATTTGAGTCAAACTCTGACAACTTCCTCCTTAGGTCACTCTCATATTTAGTCCGAGATGTCCCTAGGGCCAACGTCTACTCAGTATTAATTAAGCTAGTTTGGTGAGTGAGGAGATGATTTTTGGGCTAAGGAAGAGTAATTACTTCCCACCTTATCTTGTTTAAGAATATGCCCTTAATTGTTTTTGTGCGTATGCACAAATATTTAGCAAAAAAGTAACACTTAAGCAATATTAATCATTCAAAAGTGTTCCCTATACTTAATGTTATGCAGCCGTATGTTTACTCCAGCACTCTCTAACAGTAATATAAAATGTAACGAAATAGACAAATGCCCTAGAATGCAAAGTCTAAACGTTTTCTAAGAATTTACAAAATATAAGTTATTGTTGAGTTAAAAATAGTGAGCAGAGTAAATTAATCAGAAAAACTAAATAGTATAGAGAGCTAATATCTAAAAATCAAGCAACCTACAATAAAGCAGATCAGTAGTCCTTCCTATTTTGCCGCGAAAACGCGGTCGCGTAAACAAAAGGTAGGTTCCTTGAGCTCTTCTTTCTAGATCAGAGGCTCAGGTATGCTATATGTCCACTGCAGCTACTAGTTTCCTGTAATCAGCCCCTGCACACAAAAATAGAGAAGAAAATAGCTAAACTGATAAGTAAACTTAAAAAAACTTACCGTCACTCCCAAGCAACGACGCCAAAATTTGATCGAGGTGAACCTGTACATAGAAAAGAGAAATTTAGAAATAAATTAAGAAAGTAAGGTTCCTCAATTTTATCGCTATAACAAGTGGTTGTGCGGTCGTGATCCAAAGGAGGGACAACGATAAAAGCATTCAGTATATTCTTTTCTAAGTTACTAGATCAATTAAATCATTTCTTCCTAATTTTTAAAAAAAATGGAAGTGTTAGTAATAGAAGAGGAGGAGAAGATGAAAGTGTTGGTATTTTCAAAAGAAAAAAAATTAAGTTAAAAGAAAGAAGAATGAAGAGATAATTAAGAGTTGGTTTTGAAGATGTGTTGCTAACCTAAGGGGAAAAAACTAAAGAATACTTACTTACCTCTTCGGCGCTTGCTTACCTTGGATCCGTTGCAACTATTTATCTTGTCTTGAAGGCGATCACAATATGGCATAAAGGATCTTTCCTACTCCAAATCGATCTAACAAAATAAAAATGCAAGCAGAAAGGAATACTAAACTTTTACACAACTTGAAGTAGAAATTCATCACCATAAGCCAGTAGTGACACTTGTAAAGACAAGGCAGATTCGAAGCTATAGGATTCACTTAGATTTACAAGTCATCTCAGAGGCAAGTAAAGTAAAAAGTAGAAAACATAAATTGATTGAAATAAAGTAATAATAAAATAAAGGAGGAAACTTACACTGGAGTCACTCTTATACAGCCTTCTTCTCTTTCTCTCATAAAACTTCTCTCTGATCTCAGTTACATAAAGAAAAACTAAAAATTACATTAAAAGAGAAAAGAAAAAAACCTAAATTAAACCTTAAAAAAAATCTATTCTAAACTCTCTACTGAGTGGTGTCTTTTTGCCTTCTGCATATGGTGGTATTTATAGGAGAAATGAGGACGGGAGAGCGTGTTTGAGGATGAGACAAATCGCTGGTCCAATAGAAAAAATCTTCTGATAAGGTTGGAGATAAGTTTGGAGACATGAACAAAATCGTTTGCCCAATAGTAAAGATCTTCTAATAAGGTTGAAGATAGGTTGGAGACATGGACAAAATCGCTTGCCTAACAGAAAAGATATTCTAATAAGGTTGGAGATATATATATTTATCTCTTGATCTTCAGTTGGATTATATCTTATCTCTCTAAATCTTCTAAATATATGTCTCAATCTTTTAGGTATCCCTTTGTATTTTGATAAGGTTGCCTTTGAACTTCTGAATTTGCTTTTATCCTCGTTTATTCTAGTTGATTCTCCAAGCTAACCAAATAGATTCATATAAATTTGATTTAACTGGTATTTATTTGGTATTATCTTCTCTTCCTCTATTAATCACCTTGCACAATTTAGACATTAAGACAAATTAATTGCAGAGTTTATTAAAAGATAAAGGTAGGAATGTAATAATAGATAATGCAATATACGTATATAATCAAGTCATTCATATGTCCAACTTCGTCGGGGCACTGAACTTTGGGTAGCTTGAGCTTATTACCCTTGTTGAGCAAATGGAAGATTGTCACCGCCTACTCATCTTTAAAGGAGTATTGTTTCGGCAAAAACTTGTACTCTGCGTTGTTATTGGATTACTCCTTTTCTGCTTCGGCAAAGCCTCCCAAGACAACTCTATAGCCATTGTCTCTTTCCTTTTTGCTTGGGAAGGCTGGGTTGCATCTTGTTCTTTTCTGTTGACCTCTCATTTGTTCTTGGGCACCGAGAGTTCAAACTTCTTAGCCGATTTCTCCACTATTTCAGCATGTTCACAAGCTCTTTCCAAGTATGAGCTTTGACAGCTCTCATACAAAGTTTCACTCTATCAAGAAAGTTATGCCTGCATGTTTGGAGCAACATGGACAAGAGCATGTTTGCAGGACACATAAGAGAAAGGTTACCGAACCTCTCAATATAGTCCCTTATGGACTCTCCTCCTTTTTGGACCGTTGAGAGAAGTTTATTTATAGTCGCCTCGGTGTCATCCTAATAGAATCAAAGAAAAAATCAATTTTTTCAAGTCCATCCAAGAATTGATGGAGCCACTTGGAAGGCTCCTAAACTAGTCAAAAGCTACCCCCTTGAGGATGCCGATGAATAATCTAGCCACGATAGCATCATTATCTATTGCGTTGCCAGTTTGAGACCAAAAATAATAGATATGCTGATTTGGAGAGTACTTGCCCTCACATATATGCAATGTCGGTGGCCTGAACTTTTGTGGATATGGAACAGAGTGTCATTCCAATGGGTTAGGACGTGTCATCCCTACTTTCTTTAGCTCATTCCATTGAGATAGGGATATTATTCGCGCTTGGATGCCTTTGATAACTTCGGCATCGACTGAGGAGCTTCCTTTGACCTTTTTTTAGTCTTAAGAGGTTCATTGTTAGGAGTTTCTTCCTCATCATGATGATTATCGGTGGTGTCGTTATTGTCCTGGTTTGTTAGGAGCTGAGCCAACATTTGCTGAATATTTTTTAAGGCTTGCTGCTGAGCCCTAGAGTTTGCTCCTGTGGCTCCATGCGATGACGGAGGTCATCATCATTATTGATATCAGCCATGTTGGCTGATACAAGCCATGATCGCACCGAGCTGATGGTAGTATAAGAAGCATAGCCACTAGCTTCCTCTTTATCATCGGACCATTGGAAGAGATGTCTCAATGGTGCCGGTGATACAACCCTTGTTGGGAGGAAGGTTGTCCGTAGCTGTAGGGTATTACTACCTGGAGCGAGTACCTTAGAAGGCACCCTCTTATTCCACCAGTACTTGACCTAAGCCGAGGCTATAGTGAAAATTTGGGGAACTGACTGAGGAAGTGTAAACCCGATGTCTTCTTCTCCGGGACCGTAACAGATCCCTCTCTCTGTTTATCATATAAAAAGAGGCAGCTGCAAGATAAGGCACCTTTGTAGTCTTCTTCTTTTGAGACTTGGGTCTTTCAGAAGTTTGGATTGATAACTGGTTGGACACTGATTGCTGACTTAGAGGAGACGTTATAGGGATTGACCCCCAAACAATAGTGAAAAAAATGCACTCTCACTAATTACACCCTGCCTGTCTGTACTGGGATGACGAGACGTGAACAGTCTCCTTAGAGCAGAGTTTTCGCTTGTTGCTCAGGTATTCCCACAAGTCCGTGTTAGCTGGACTCAACTGATCCAACACAGAGACTTGAAAAAGTTGAGAGTTAGCCTTCTTGGGCTGAATAGCCTTGGGCTTAGCCTTGGAGGCTCTATTTTTGGCTATAGACGAAGCTAGAATAGCTTCGCCTTATGAGCTAGCTATGCATGGCGAAACTGTTTGAGCCCTTAGGGCTTTATCTCTGCTGCTAGAGGTGAGCTTAGCATTATTCAGCAGTGCTTTTGCTTTGAGCGAAACAGCAAGAGCTTCGCTGTTGCACCAATTGGTGCTTTAATTCTAGCCTCGCGGCTAAGAATTTCTGAAGCTATAATTGCTTCGTTGTTAGCACCAGATGTTGCTTTAACTTTAGCCTCATGTCTAAGAGCTTCTATAGCACTGCCCAATAGTGCTGATGAGGCTGTAATAGCCTTGCTGCTAGCACCAAGTGGTGCTTTGGATTTGCCTCGTGGGACATGCGAGGATTACCTCTGTGAAGAGCTGAAATAGTCTCGCAGTCTGAAAATATTGTAGTTTCGCATGAAGCTGAATCAAAAGATTTATCTCTAGCCTCGCATGAGGCTGAATTAGATTTTTTAATCCAAGTAGCCTTAGCAGAGACTGTCTTAGGCTCGCATGAAGCCTTTTTAGCTTCACACAAAGCATAGATATACTGGTATGAAGCTAATTTAGTCTCCATTGAGACTGTAATAGACTCGCTTGGAGTCTGTTTAGCCTCGCAGGAGGTTGTGATAGGCTCCAAGAGAGCCTTATTTGTTTCAATAGAGACTTGCTTTCAAGTATTAGCCAGAGGAGTCCTGGTTACAGTGATCTTCCTATGCTTTCTCACATTCAGGAGACTTGTGCTTCTCTCAGATAGAAGCTGTTCAAACTTCTCTTGGTCAAAGTAAATGATCAATGTTCAACAATAGACCCGGGGGTCTAACCGTTGCATTGCGACTTCATTCTTAGCAGTGGAGAATGTTGTCCCCAGCGGAGTCGCTATCTTATTTTTCATTAATTTCAACAGGGAAAAACTTACAAAAAGAGCATAGAAAATTACAAATAATTAAACAAGAAATTACAAGAATCTTCTACCGTTGTTTTCTGGGGAAGGGTGTCGTGTTATCTCAAAGGCCTTTCACCTTAGTTTTGATGATGTCTAACTTATGAAGTTAAATTACTAATGATCTTATGTTTGTTAAGTTTCAGATACTAATCAAGATCTTAGTAGGTGTTTAGTTTCAACAAAGGATTCAAAGTCAATTTTTGAAGCTAGCACATGTTGATTCACGAGCTCGCGCATCAAGATCGCATCCAGTACTCAAGTTGGAGTCAAGCTCATGATCGTGTTTGGATCAAGTCGACTTGGAGAAAAAAACATGCATCTAGGTTTGTTTGTTTAGTGTTTAAATCTTACGTAAGGATAGTTTAGTTTTAATATTGCTCAAGTATACACACACAAGTTCAGAAGTTTTCGTTTCAGTTTAACCGTTTCAGATTTTCAAGAATATATCTTTTAGTTTTATGAGTAGATTTCATCAAAAGAACTTTACATGGTTTATATATATATTAGATTTCATCCATATACATTGATGATTCGTATTGTTTAGAAAGCTTATTTTGATGTGTATCTAGTTCATGTGTTTTAAGTTTTGTTTTTATCAAAACTTAGTTTGGGATTTAATATCAAAAATTAGATATATCATCTTCTATGTGTAATGGATCATTTTCATATACACTATGCTTCAAATGTGCTTCGAATATTTTGTCTTTGTATTGATACATGTTTTGGAGAAAACGATTGTCCATTTCAAAATTCTAGGTTTTGAAAAATACAACTTTTGTTGAAAACCTAATTTTCTATACCTCAAAAATAATTCACATATTTGTAATATGTGTTGATTTTTGATCACACATATTTGTACTTCAAATATTTACATGAACTTATTTTGTGAAATTTATGGAGTTTTACGGGAATTTATAGGTATTTAAAAGACCAAATTTTCAATCCTATAAATCCTGGTTTTGGGCTGCTACCGTCGACCGAAGCCTAGTTCGGTCGACCGACCGGTCGACCGATATGCGCAGAAGTGTACAGGCTTTAGCGGTCGACTGTTCGATCGACCGATCTAAAGAGTCTGCTCTCTGAATTTGGCCCCGGTCGACAAGCGGTCGATCGACCCAAAGAGGGGACTCCCTGATTTTTGCCACGGTCGACCGCTAGCCTTAGCCTTTGGGGCGGTCTACCGACAACCCCAACGGTCAGAAATCTGACCGTTAGCCGGTCGACCGAGCGGTCGACCGATAGGCCATTCTGGCCTGGTTCTGGACCCCAATGGCTATATTTTGGGAATCCCATAAATATGGGTTCCCTTGTCCTGTTTTTAATAAGATTTTTAAGAGCAATTTTTCTCATCTTCTCAAGTGTTTTCAGCAAGTTTTTAAAGAAGTTTTTGTGCTACAAAATCTCTATCTTTGTTTGTTTCAAAGTTTTAGAAAATCAAAAGAAAAAAGTTTTTGAGAATCTAGTTTTGTTCTTCAATTTCCTCACCAATCAAGAAGTTTTTCCCAATAGTTTTCTTTGTGTTTTCTTTTTCAAAGACTTTTAACACTCACATACTTGAGCTTTTCATTGCTTATCTATCCTCTAGGATCTTGTATTGTGAGAAGAGTTTTGTTTATGATCTTTTGAGATCACTAAGAGTGTTTGTGATCTTAGTGATCACTAAGTTTTTATTTCTCTTTCCTTTGTGCTAGGCTTTGTGCCTACCCTCTTGTGTAGAGGTATGAGAGTTGGAGTTGTATGCTCCAAGTTTGTATTTTGTAATTCCTTGGTGGAGGTCCCTTGGTGAAGGTCCCTTTGTGGAAGGTCCTGTGTGGACATAGTGAAAATCCTTCTGTGTGAAGGCGAGGACGTAGAGTAATGGCTCGAACCTCGAAAGATATCCTCTTATTTAAGTTTGGATCTTTTCTCTCAACTCTCTACTTTTATTTCTTGCATTGTTATTCTTTCTCACACTTACATGCTTGATATAGTTTGTGTGCTCACACTTGTATTAAACCAAAAGAGCTATTAAAGCAACTCAACTCATAATTCAGAGGAATCGTGAGGAGTAGTTCCAGATCCCTTCACAGGAAATTCAGGCCCATTCTTGGTTATACATAGTGTGTGTTTGGAATTAGATTTTTAATTCTGTATTATTTGTCTTAGATTAACACTACACCTATTCACCCCCTCTAGGTGTACTTTCAATTAGTATTAGAGCTAGCGCTCCTGATATTCGGTTTAACCACCTAGAAGTGTGATCCTTGGATTGCTAATCTAGATTTATTTTACACACATATTAGTTTACACTCATGGATTATCTTGCTCCACCTATGTTTGATGATTCTAACATAGATATGCGGAAATTTAAAATGAATTCATATTTAAAAGCCCTAGGATTTCATGTTTATCTTGCCGCTACCAAAAAATCATGTTTTGGTAATGACAAGTATATAGAGGCTAATGCACAAGCCATAGAGGCACTTAGACAAACACTAAGCAAAAAATATTTATCTATTGTTTCTCATTGTAATTCCTCTTTTACAGTGTGGAAGACATTGACCTCTCCTAAGGAACAAGCTTCACATATTTTAGAGAGAGGCTATTGGAGATGAGTCCGACCAAGTTTACTTCATGGTCCAAGGGAATGATTCTCTTGAGGTAAATTCAGATACTCATCTTGATGGTTGTGCTAGTTCTTCTAATGATCATGATAGTATGGATGCACATGCTTTAAATGAAGAGTTTTTCATGTTTTGTGAAAACTTGTTAGAAAAATATAAACTTTTGAAAAAGAAGAGTTTTAAATTAAAATAAGAAAATAAAAATTTGTTTTCAAAACATGATTTAGTATTACAAGATAAGGTTGAGGTTTTCAATAAAAGGGACTCATTAAAAGCTCAACTTGACTTTGTTTTAAAAGAAA
The DNA here is from genome assembly GCA_038442645.1 of Agave tequilana. Classification (NCBI taxonomy): domain Eukaryota; kingdom Viridiplantae; phylum Streptophyta; class Magnoliopsida; order Asparagales; family Asparagaceae; genus Agave; species Agave tequilana. The sequence continues at coordinate 22,117 of JAVJIF010016530.1, forward strand.
ATGAGATTTTAAAAATAAAAATGATTTTGATCATGTTTTGAAGAAAAATGAGGTTTTGTCTTCAAACTTGATTTTGTTTTAAAAGAGAATGATTAATTGAAAAACAAAATTATTTTAATTTCTAAAGAATTAGAATGCACTTTTTTAGAAAATATTTTTTGAAAAGTGTTTTTGATTCTCATGTTTATCATGCTTCCATTTCTTCATCTTCTTGTGATAAATATATTGCTTGCTCTATATCTTCTTTAATTATTGATAATGATATTTGCATGTTGAAGAAGAATGCAGATTGTTTAGGCTCCACTTTGAGCCAATGTGTTATGAACCACAAGAGATTAGATTCTATGTTTCACAAGAAGAATGCTCAACATATTCATGCACACAAATCATGACATACACATGCTCATCATACTCACACATATGATTTTTTGTATGCTAACGTGTACACTTATACACATTGTGGACGTACAAGCCACCTTGCAAAATTTTATTATGATAGGTTAAATGTCTTAAATTTTGCAAGTAAGAATATTTGGGTTAGGAAAGCTGCTAACCCCCATGAATTGAAGAAAGTTTGGGTTCTAAGATCCACCCCTATTTTATTTGATGTAGGTATGAGCTCTCATACAACGTAAGAGTATTGATGCCTTGATGGTGAATACGTTTCGAGCTAAATGATCAAAATTTTGGATGCATCACTTTCATAAAGTTTGGTGGGAGGACCACCATGATTTGGAGAAATAGAGACTAGCCATACCAGTGTTGATAACTATCTCTATCCTCCTTATTTTGTTTACGTGTGTTCATTGATGATTTTTATCATGTCATGGTTTTCTTGCTCATTAGGATTAAATGCAATATTTATTAGACTTTTGATATACATATATAGTATTTGAGATACACTCATGCTTATATGAATTCATATTTTTATGTTCTCACTTTAATTTAGCTATTGTGTATATCCTAGTTCTAATAACACTCGCATTTATACTAATGATTATATTTTTTTAATCATGTTTTGGTATTTTTGTGCTTTATGTTCTGATTACATGTTTAGATATAATTTTTATTAAACTTGTGTTTATACTTGTACAAGTAATGAGCTATACTTGATTCTTATATTTTGGTGCCTTATTGCTTATGTGTACTCATTAGATGTACTTGTATAATCTAGTTTTGATAATTCTTACATTTACACTTGTATTCCCTATTTGTGCATGTTTTTGTATTTGGCTCATGTATATGTAAATTTTGGTTTAAAACTATGATATACATGTTCTATCCTAGAGTCATTTGCTTTACATGCCAGGTATTCTATTATGGACTCTTTTCATGTTTAGATATGTATGTATACTTTAGTTTTGACAAAACATGCATATACCTTGAAGTTTGTTTAGTTTTTATGAAAATTAAATTTTCATGATTTTCATGTTTTTAAAGGAATTTTGAATTGAGCTTCATTGTCTTATCTCCACGTATATGTTACTTATGTAATCTTTGTACACTCTATATTTTGTGTTTACTCAAGATTTTTATTTCATGAGCATATACGTGCTTTATTGCTCTTTGAGTGTCGATGATCGTGTGAATTTTATATTTTCATGGGATAAATATTTGTTTTTATTTCTTACTTGAAGGATTTCGTACTAGTTTTTTCAAAATTTTCTTAAAACTAGTTTTGTATTCTTAAATTGATAGAGCTTTCAACCTATGTTAAAATTGTTTTTAAAATATTATTTTTAAAAATTTCTACCCTTAAAGGGCGGTTGGATGGGCGACCATATCTGTTGGCCCAAGGTTACAATCACCTGTTTTTAGTGTGTTTTGATGATTACAAAACATATTAGTTATTTGTACTAATATCAATTGTTGTTTAAGTGTGTTTCAGGTTTCTATCTCAAATAGATGTCTTCTTCCCTAAAGGAAGGTGCTTTGGACTCAAGACAACTCAATTTGGGCTCAAGATGCAAAATTGAAGATCATGTGGAGATAGCCCCTCTTGAAGCCTTGAAGTCCCTAGAACATTGTAAGAATAGAATGTTAAAGTTTGAGTGTAGGATATGTGGCTCTAGGATACACACACACATTATTCTTTACAAATTCTATGTTTTAAAAACGTTTGTTTCTAAGTTTTATGCCTTAGTTTATATATACATGTATCCAACTTGTTACATTTTGAATATCTTGTTTAAAACATGTGTATAGACTATTTCTTGCATAATACTTAGTTGTAAGTATTTCAAAATATTTTTACAAAAATTTCCAACTTCAAAAACTGCCAGTTTTCCTGTTTCAGGCAAGTCCGGCCGACCGCCCGGTCGACCGGCGCCTGTGTCAGGACATGCACGGTCTGTGCATGTCTGTCGGTCGACCGGCCGGTCGACCCGACTGTTAACAGTTTGCTCTCGGGTTTTCTGGGCCGACCGCCCGGTCGACCGAGAGAAGGAAACTGTGTTTTGTCAAAGTGGACGGTCGACCGGACGGTCGACCGGAGCCCAACGGCTCTTTGCCAACAAGGCGACGGTCGACCGACCCGGTCGACCGCCAAACCTGCAAAAGCCAACGGCTCTTTCCTCTTTGGTGCAATTCTGAAAACTGTTTTTATTTTCTGTTTTAACAGACTTTTTGAGAGTTGTTGGAGACCTTTTTCAGGTCAAATTAGGTGTAAAGAAAATGGTTTTAACCTATTCTCTCCTTATAAATAGAGGGAAATAGGTCCTCATTACTTACCAAGAAAAATCCTCTAGTTTTCATTGTTTTCAAAGAGAAAAGAAAAATTGTTTTAAAGCTTTCATTCCAAATTCTTTTGAGCTTGTTTTTCAGTTGTGTTTGATTGCTAATATCACTCTACAACTGAAGTTTTCTCACTACACTTCATAGAGCCAAAAATCCCTTACTCATTCTATAGTGAAGTTGTAAAAGAGTGAGAGATTATAAAAGAGTTTGAGAAAGAGTTTAGTGATCTTGTTGTGATCACTCTTGTTCTTGTAATCCTTTTTCTTGTGGAGCAACCTCTTCGGTAGAGGTCCTTGTAAGTTGTGAAGCTAGGTGCTTGGGTCTTCGGTAGACCAAATTGTAAGGCGTCCTCGGTGGATAGTGGAAACCCTTCACGGAGGTGAAGGCGGGGAGTAGAGCGGTGGCTCGAACCTCGAAACAAATATCTTATGTTTGCGATTGCCTTGTGTCAATTCTTGTTTTTAATTTCTCTTGCACTATATTGCTTTCAATTACTTTCTTGTAATCTTGTTTCTTTCTTTGTGCAATTATTTCAAGCTTGTGATACTTGTGATATTTTGTGTGCATCTCACTATTCATCCATCATACTTTGTCTTGATCGATCATATCTCATACAACAAGGTTGCATTGCGCACCTCTAACCTATTCAAGGGGAATTGGGAGGAAGGAGTTCAGAACCTCTCACGGGGTATTCGGCTCTTAGTCTTGTTTTGAGAGATCGTTGCATCATTCATCATACTTAATTTTAAAAAGAATCATTAGATTAGCAATTACACCTATTCACCCCCCCTCTAGGTGTTTTTCAATTGGTATCAGAGCTTGGACTCTAGGATTTGCTTAACAACCTTAGAGAGATCCTAATTTTGCTAATCATTTCATTCATACTCACTTAGTAAAGATGGCCGATGGTATCAAGACACCCCCTAAGTTTGATGGACTTAACTTTCCCATATGGAAGGTTAAGATGACTATTTTCTTGCAATCTCTAGGTAGCCGAGTTGCAAAGGCCGTGACCAAACCCTTTAGTGCACCCCCCGGTGATGAATCTACTTGGTCCGAAATTGAGACCAAAGAATTTGATGCCAATGCTAGGGCTCACTATGCACTACTTCAAGCCCTCAATGATGATGACATAGCTAGAGTCATCCATTGCAAATCCGCATTCGAGATTTGGTCACACTTGTTAGTCACACATGAGGGGACCTCACAAGTGAAGAGGGCCAAGATAGACCTTCTTCGGTCCCAATATGAGAACTTTAGCATGTAAGAGAATGAAACCATAGATGATATGGTTACAAATTTACAAAGATTACTAATGGACTTTCTTCTCTAGGTGATGCTATTGACAATGATCAAAAGGTGAGAAAGATCATCCGGGCTCTTCCTCCTTCATGGGAAGTAAAAGCAACAACCTTGAAGGAACTCAATGACAAGGAGGAGATGGAGCTAATTGGTCTCATTGGGAACCTCAAAACCCATGAGATGGAAAGAAAAGCGAGGGAGGACATGGCTCCTTCCAAGAAGAAGACCATAGCTTTCAAATGTCAATCATCACACTCCGACGAAGATGATGAAGAAGAAGATGACGAAGAGCTCTCACTTTTAGTCAAGAATGTTCGGAGGATGTATAACAAGGCTAAGTTCCAAGGTAGAAAGAGATGGCAAGGAGGCAAAGAAGAAAGGAAAATTATTTGCTTCAATTGTCAAAGGCCGGGACACATAGTGGCGGAGTGTCCGGATAAAGTGAAGCCCTCCACCTCAAAGAAGCCTTACAAGAAGAAGGCAATGAAAGCTACATGGGATTCCGAGAGCGAATCCGAGGAGGAGATTGATACCGCCAACATGTGCTTCATGGCAAATGAAAGCACAAGCAAGGTAACCCCTTCCACTCCTTTTGATGATGAACTCTCCATGGATGAATTAGGAGAAGCTTTTGTAGAATTGTCTCATAACTATGATCTCTTAAAGAAAAAGTATTTAAAAATGAAAAAGGAAAATGAATCTCTTAATCTTCAAGTATTTAATCTTTCCAAAGAAAAGAATGATTTGCTTTCTACTTTAGCTTCCACTAAAAATGATTTTGACAAGTATAAGATTTCTTGTAAAGGCAAGACCCCACTAGTGGATTCTAATGAGATTACCATGCTTAAGGAAAGAATAGACTCATTAGGAATTGTTTTGAAAAAGTGTGAATTTGATAAAAAGAAGATAGAGGCTATGTTTCCTAAGAAACAAGCCCCTAAGAAAAATGTTCATCATGCTCATGCACATGTCCATACCACACAACCTTTACGTCATGGCAAACCCCAAAGCATGCTCACACTTCACACACACATCATGCTTTCATGTATGGAAGAGTGTTCTCATGTTCACATTGTGGGCGGAAAGGACACTTAGCCAATATTTGCTATGATAGACTAAGTGCATCTCATCATAATATTTGGATTCGAAACACTAACTTTCAAGGACCCAAGAAAGTTTGGGTACCAAAGTCAACAATTTTGTTAAATGATATAGGTACCTTCCAAAGCCCAACGACGTAGAGGATTGTGGTATCTTGATAGTGGTTGCTCAAGGCACATGACTTGGGACATCAACAACTTTGCAACCCTATCAAGATACCATGAAGGTGGCACCGTCACCTTCGGAGATGATGCCAAGGGTAAAATCATCGGTATTGGTAATGTAAAACTCGGCACATCCCCTTTAATTGAGAATGTAGTTTTAGTTGATGGCCTCAAGCATAACCTCTTGAGTGTTAGTCAACTTTGTGACAAAGGTTTTGATGTTGTTTTTGATAATGTAGTTTGTAAAGTAATTGATAGAATTTCTAATACTTGTCTGTTTTCCGGCTTTCGTGAAAGTAATGTTTATATGATAGATATGTCTAATATGTCTTGTAATATTACTTGTTTAAAAGCCCTCGATGATGACTCTTGGTTGTGGCATAGAAGATTAGGCCATATTTCTTTTGACCATATTTCTAGATTAAACACAAAGAAAATGGTGAAAGGTATTCCTTGTTTGATTTTTGAAAAGGACCGAGTTTGTGACGCATGTCAATTTGGGAAACAAACTAAGTCCTCGTTCAAGTCAATTAAGGATATCATGACATCACGTCCTTTGGAGTTAATCCATATGGATCTATTTGGCCCTACACAAACCAAAAGTCTAAGTGGGAATAGATTTGCATTTGTTTTAGTTGATGATTTTTCACGTTTTACTTGGGTTTTCTTTCTTGAACACAAAAATCAAGCATTTTCGTATTTCCAAACTTTTAAGAAAAGAGTTGAAAAAGAAAAAGATGTTTCGATTTTAAGAATAAGAAGTGATAGAGGAGGTGAATTCATTAACCAACCCTTTACCACTTTTTGTGAAGAACATGGAATTAAGCATGAACTTTCTTGTCCTAGAACTCCACAACAAAATGGAGTAGTTGAACGGAACAATCGAACTTTGCAAGAGATGGCTAGGACAATGTTAAGTGAATATGGTCTACCACATTATTTGTGGGCCGAGGCCGTTAATACATCATGCTATATATCAAATCGTGTTTTCTTGTGTAAAAATACTTCAAAAACTTCTTTTGAAATATACTTTTCTAGAAAACTAAATGTTTCATATTTCAAGGTTTTTGGATGCAAATGTTTTGTTTTAAATACAAAAGATAATTTAGGAAAATTTGATGCTAGATCTTATGAGGCTATTTTTGTTGGTTATTCTAGCACTAGCAAGGCTTATAGATTCTTCAATAGATCATCTTTGACTATTGAGGAATCTATTCATGTTAAGTTTGAAGAATCTAACTTGTTTGTTAAGAATGTTGTAGAAATAGATGCATTGGATGAAGGCTTGGAGAAAGTGACCTTGGAGGATACACCTACCATGGGAGACAAGCCAAAGGATGATGAAGGAAGTGAAGGTAAAGTAGAAGAGGCTCAAGGACATGAAATTCAATCAATTGACGTGGAGCCTACTCAACAACTTCCAAAGGGTTGGAGATACAATCCTCATCATCCCAAGGACCTCGTCATAGGTGAAGTATCTAAAGGGATAACCACTCGCTCTAAACTTCATGATTATTGTGGTCATTATGCATTTATTTCTCATGTTGAACCCAAGAACGTCCTCGAAGCCGAGGCCGATTCATATTGGTTGCTAGCTATGCAAGAGGAACTCAATCAATTTGAGCGCAACCAAGTTTGGCACCTTGTTCCTAGGCCCCACGATAGACCAACAATTGGTACTAAGTGGATCTTTAAGAACAAGTTGGATGAATCGGGAAATGTAGTTAGAAACAAGGCTAGGTTAGTTGCCCAAGGTTACACTCAAATCGAAGGAATCGATTTTGAAGAAACCTTTGCACCCATAGCACGGCTTGAAGCCATACGGATGACACTAGCATTTGCCTCATATAAAGATTTTAAATTGTTTCAAATGGATGTTAAAAGTGCTTTTCTAAATGATTTTATTGAAGAGGAGGTGTATGTTGAACAACCCCCCGGGTTTGTTGATCCTACACATCCGGATTTTGTGTTTAGATTAGATAAAGCTCTTTATGGTTTAAAACAAGCCCCTAGGGCTTGGTATGAAAGACTTTCTTCATTTTTAATTTCAAATGGTTTTAAGAAAGGTAAAATTGATACAACATTGTTTACAAAACATGTAGAAAAAGATATACTTATTGTGCAAATTTATGTAGATGATATTATTTTTGGTTCTACTAATGAATCTCTTTGCCAAGCTTTTGAGTCATACATGAAGGATGAATTCGAAATGTCTATGATGGGGGAGCTCAACTATTTCCTTGGACTCCAAATCAAGCAAAGGAAGGATGGGATCTTCATCAATCAAGCCAAGTACACAAAGGAATTAATCAAAAGGTTCGGGCTTGAAGGATCTAAAGTAAGCAAAACTCCCATGGCAACAACTACCAAGCTTGACAAGGATGAACAAGGTAAAAGTGTAGACATTAAATTATATCGTAGCATGATAGGTAGCTTGCTTTATTTGACGGCTAGTAGGCCGGATATTATGTTTTCCGTTTGTCTTTGTGCACGTTTTCAATCTTGTCCTAAAGAATCTCATATAATTGCGGTTAAACGCATAATTAGATACCTTAAGGGCACTATTGAAATGGGTTTGTGGTATCCTAAAACCGGATTATTTGAAATGAAGAGTTTTTCGGATGCCGACTATGCGGGTTGTAGGGTAGATAGGAAGAGCACAAGTGGAACATGTCAATTCTTAGGTAATTGTCTTGTATCTTGGTCTTCCAAAAAGCAAAATTCGATAGCCCTTTCAACCGCCGAGGCGGAGTATGTTGCAGCCGGAGCTTGTTGTGCACAAGTTCTTTGGATGAAACATACTCTCCTTGACTATGATTTACACTTTGATCATGTTAAAATATTTTGTGATAATACTAGTACTATTCACATGACAAAGAATGCTAATCAACATAGTAAAACCAAACACATTGACATTAGGTATCACTTTCTTAGAGATCATTTTGAGAAAGGTGATATTGATATAGACTATGTTTCTACCGATTTTCAACTTGCCGATATTTTTACTAAACCTCTAGATTATGCTAGATTCTCATTTATTTGTGGTGAGTTGAATGTTTGCATGATAGATACTTAAAAATATTTCTATTTTGCTTTGCTTTTGTTTTGTTTGTTTTGTTTTTAACCCTTTTGATGTATGACAAAAAGGGGGAGAAAAAGAAATAAGTTTGCTTATTGAGTTTGTTTATTTACTTGAGTTTTGGGAGAAAAAGGTAGATAATTTTGTTCATTATTTTGAGTTTTATGACAAAAATTGTTGTGTTGATATTTTTCAATGCTTTATGTGTGTTTACATAGCTTTTCATATTCTTGATATATACATAGCATTGTTTGAGGGGGAGCTTTCCAAGCTCTTCTTCCATTTTTGTTTAAATAACTTATATGTTTTGTCATCATCAAAAAGGGGGAGATTGTTGGCCCAAGGTTACAATCACCTGTTTTTAGTGTGTTTTGATGATTACAAAACATATTAGTTATTTGTACTAATATCAATTGTTGTTTAAGTGTGTTTCAGGTTTCTATCTCAAATAGATGTCTTCTTCCCTAAAGGAAGGTTCTTTGGACTCAAGACAACTCAATTTGGGCTCAAGATGCAAAATTGAAGATCATGTGGAGATAGCCCCTCTTGAAACCTTGAAGTCCCTAGAACATTGTAAGAATAGAATGTTAAAGTTTGAGTGTAGGATATTTGGCTCTAGGATACACACACACATTATTCTTTACAAATTCTATATTTTAAAAACGTTTGTTTCTAAGTTTTATGCCTTAGTTTATATATACATGTATCCAACTTGTTACATTTTGAATATCTTGTTTAAAACATGTGTATAGACTATTTTTTGCATAATACTTAGTTGTAAGTATTTCAAAATATTTTTACAAAAATTTTCAACTTCAAAAACTGCCAGTTTTCCTGTTTCAGGCAAGTCCGGCCGACCGCCCGGTCGACCGGCGCCTGTGTCAGGACATGCACGGTCTGTACATGTCTGTCGGTCGACCGGCCGGTCGACCCGACTGTTAACAGTTTGCTCTCGGGTTTTCTGGGTCGACCGCCCGGTCGACCGAGAGAAGGAAACTGTGTTTTGTCAAAGTGGACGGTCGACCGGACGGTCGACCGGAGCCCAACGGCTCTTTGCCAACAAGGCGACGGTCGACCGACCCGGTTGACCGCCAAGCCTGCAAAAGCCAACGGCTCTTTCCTCTTTGGTGCAATTCTGAAAACTGTTTTTATTTTCTGTTTTAACAGACTTTTTGAGAGTTGTTGGAGACCTTTTTCAGGTCAAATTAGGTGTAAAGAAAATGGTTTTAACCTATTCTCTCCTTATAAATAGAGGGAAATAGGTCCTCATTACTTACCAAGAAAAATCCTCTAGTTTTCATTGTTTTCAAAGAGAAAAGAAAAATTGTTTTAAAGCTTTCATTCCAAATTCTTTTGAGCTTGTTTTTCAGTTGTGTTTGATTGCTAATATCACTCTACAACTGAAGTTTTCTCACTACACTTCATAGAGCCAAAAATCCCTTACTCATTCTATAGTGAAGTTGTAAAAGAGTGAGAGATTATAAAAGAGTTTGAGAAAGAGTTTAGTGATCTTGTTGTGATCACTCTTGTTCTTGTAATCCTTTTTCTTGTGGAGCAACCTCTTCGGTAGAGGTCCTTGTAAGTTGTGAAGCTAGGTGCTTGGGTCTTCGGTAGACCAAATTGTAAGGCGTCCTCGGTGGATAGTGGAAACCCTTCACGGAGGTGAAGGCGGGGAGTAGAGCGGTGGCTCGAACCTCGAAACAAATATCTTGTGTTTGCGATTGCCTTGTGTCAATTCTTGTTTTTAATTTCTCTTACACTATATTGCTTTCAATTACTTGCTTGTAATCTTGTTTCTTTCTTTGTGCAATTATTTCAAGCTTGTGATACTTGTGATATTTTGTGTGCATCTCACTATTCATCCATCATACTTTGTCTTGATCGATCATATCTCATACAACAAGGTTGCATTGCACACCTCTAACCCATTCAAGGGAAATTGGGAGGAAGGAGTTCAGAACCTCTCACGGGGTATTCGGCTCTTAGTCTTGTTTTGAGAGATCGTTGCATCATTCATCATACTTAGTTTTAAAAAGAATCATTAGATTAGCAATTACACCTATTCACCCCCCCTCTAGGTGTTTTTCAATATCATGTGTACCTTATTGAATATTTTTTAAACTTGTGCGTGACAAGGTGGATGTTATGAGATATACAAGATTTTAATGAAAATTAATTTTTGTATACTAATATTTTCTTATATATGTATGCATCATATCTCAATTGATATTATATTGCTCTGTCAGACATACATATAAATGATTTTTGTGCTAAGTTAAAAATAAAATATTCATACATATTCTTTATAGCATAAATTGTTTTATGATAAGGTTGATTTAGTTATAAACATTAAATTGGTATCTTTTGCAAGCTTATGCATTGATTTCATTGGTATTTCAAAAGGAGGGAGAAAAATTCTTAGTTTTACATTCAATCGGTATTTCATATACTTTCCAAATTAGTATCTTACTCCCATCTTTTTTCAGAAAAAGATTTTATTTTAGAAAATATTTACATTTTCAATATTGGTATCAATAACTTTTAATTGGTATTATTTACTATTGGCATTTATAATACAAAATAGTTTAGAGTTTTACCTTCAATTGGTATCTTTGAATTTAAAAAGATTTCTTTCAATTGGTATCAATTGGTGAAAAGTAAAAAGATTGTTTCTCTTTAAATTGGTTTCTTTCAAAATATGTCTTTATTGGTATAAAATTTTTTTTGGTTTGTATTGTGTATATGCAAGGGGAGCGTAACATCTCCTCTATGTATAGTTTCATGATGAGTGTGGTATATAAAGAAGAGCTCCACATCTTTTCTTTATATGGTACATGTGTGTAGGGGGAGCTTACATCTCCATCTATACATTGTATATTATACTTATATGGGTTAGGGTTTAGTCATCTTTTTTTCATGTAATGCATGTATGCAGGGGGAGTTAACTTGACGTCTCTCCTCTTCATGAATGTATATCACATATATATTTATATTGTTTATTTTTCTTCATCCCTTTGTTGATGAGTGACAAAAAAGGGGAGAAGAATTTGGGTTTATATATGCATGTTTATTTGTGTTTTATGCATATTCATATGCATATGTTTATGATTTTGATATCCAAAGCTCTTGGTACATATCCATTACATTGGTATATTAATCTTGTTGGAACTTACAGTTTGATGATAATAGATTTTGATGATAACAAATGTGATGCAGTTACATTGGAGCTTAATATACAGAGCTAGTACTGAGTTCTGATTGCTCAAGATTATTCAAGAATATTTACTATTTTTGTGTATTTTTAGAAAATTATTAAAAGACTTGATCACACACACAAAATAGTCTTATAGTTGACTAACCCCTTTCTATAGTCGACTAACATATCCTATAGTCGACTTGCTATGTTATATAGTCAACTAAGTGTCTTAATTAAAAAAATATCAGTTCTCTGTTTGTTGACTGTAATCAATATTAGTCAACTAACCCTTATATCTAGTCGACTAATTTTAATTTCCAGAGACTTATGACTCTGTGTCAGCCTTCTATAGTCAACTTGATTTTTAAGCAAGTCGACTAACCCGGCAAAACTTCTTATATTAGTCGACTACTCTAATATTCTAGTCGACTAATTAGAGTTTCTGACTGTTATTCAGTTTTAATTTTCTGATATTTTCTGCAATGTTTTGATTTTAAATTTAAGTTGATAACTTCCATAAGTGATCATTGATTTCATCTATAAATAGGGATGCTGTTCTTGAATGTAATGATCAATTCAAATCATAAGTTTTCTGTCCAAAATTCGGTTGAAAATTTTATTTTTCAGAAAACTAGTTTCTACTTTCTGTTCTTTACACAATTTCTATTCTTTTGTGAAGAATTCTAAGAGTTTCCCCTATAAGATACCTTGTTCACAACACGTCTAAGTTTCAAGTCTTATAGGATACATTGTAATCAATCAAAGAGAGTGTCTTCTTGGTGTAAAGAAGAGTTGTACAGATAAGTGTCTTCTTAGTGTAAAGAAGAGCTGTACAGATTTGACAAAGGGTGTTTTGTCAAGTGGTGTACAAGGAGTTGATTTTGGGGTGTATCAAAATCAGAAAAAGAAAAATCTCAAATGGGTTGATTGGGGACTGGACGTAGGTCACGAAGACCGAACCAGGATAAAATTTCTCGTGTTTGCGTTTGCATTTTTCTGAGATTTATTTTGTACATTTTCTTTTCTTGCAAGTTTTTAATTAAAAGTTTATAAACACTATTCATCTCTCTTTAGTGTTTGTATTGTCCTTATTTATAAATCCTACAAATCTACATATTTTGTTTTATTTGGTATCCGAGCTTCTTTGAATATTCATATACATGTGTTTTATGATTTTTATTGCATATTTTTTATTATTGTTTATTGGTATCTGAGCTTACATAGAATATCTATTTGTTTATTGCTATGCATGAGTTAAGGGGGAGCTTTTATGAAGCTTATCTTTAATCCATGCATATATAACCTCATAAGTTTTGTAATCATCAAAAAGGGGGAGATTGTTAGCCCAAAGGCCTTTCATCTTAGTTTTGATGATGACTAACATATGAAGTTAAGTTACTAATGATCTTGTGTTTATTAAGTTTCAGATATTGATCAAGATCTTAGTAGGTGTTTAGCTTCAACAAAGAATTCAAAGTCAAGTTTTGAAGCTAGCACGTGTTGATTCAAGAGCTCGCGCGTTAAGATCGCATCAAGTACTCAAGTTGGAGTCAAGCTCATGGATCGTGTTTGGATCAAGTCGACTTGGAGAAGAAAACTTGCGTCTAGGTTTGTTTGTTTAGTGTTTAGATCTTGTGTAAGGATAGTTTAGTTTTGATATTGCTCAAGTATACATACACACAAGTTTAAAAGTTTTCATTTCTGTTTAACCGTTTTATTTTAACCGTTTTGGATTTTCAAGAATATATCTTTTAGTTTTCTAAATAGATTTCATCAAAAAGAAGTTTACATGATTTATATGTATATTGGATTTCATCCATATATATTGATGATTCATATTATTTAGATAAACTTATTTTGATGTGTATCTACTTCATGTGTTTTAAGTTTTGTTTTTGTCAAAACTTAGTATGGGATTTATTGCCAAAAACATAAATACATCATCTTCTATATGTATTGGATCATTTCATATACACTATGTTTCAAATGTATTTCAAATATTTTGTTTTCATATTGATACAAGTTTTGGAGAAAATGATTTTTCATTTCAAAATTCTAGGTTTTGAAAAATGCAGTTTTTGTTCAAAACCTAATTTTCTATACCTCAAAAATAGTTCACATGTTTGTAATGTGTGTTGATTTTTGATCACACGTATTTGTAGTTCAAATATTTATATGAAGTTATTTTTGTGGAATTTATGGAGTGTTATGGGAATTTATAGATATTTAAAAGACCAAATTTTCAATCCTATAAACCCTGATTTTGGGCTGCTAACAGTCGACCAAAGCCTAGTTCGATCGACCGACCGGTAGACCGATATGCACTGAAGTGCACAAAGTTTAGCAGTCGATCGTTCAGTCAACCGATTCAGAGAGTCTACTATTTGGATTTGGCCCCGGTCGACCGAGCGGTCGATCGACCTAGAGAGGGGGCTCTCTGGTTTTTGTCACAGTGGACTGGCTGGTTGACTGATAGGCTTAGCCTTGGGGCGGTCGACCGGCAACCCCAATGGTCAAAAATCTGATCGTTGGCCAGTCGACGAGGGGGTCGACCAACAGGCCATTCTGGCCTAATTCTGGACCCCAACGACTATATTTTGAGAATTCTATAAATATGGGTTCCCTTGACCTGTTTTCAACAAGATTTTTAAGAGCAATTTTTTTCATCTTCTCAAGTATTTTTCAGCAAGTTTTTAGAGAAGTTTTTGTGCTACAAAATGTCTATTTTTATTTGTTTCAAAGTTTTAGAAAATCAAAAGAAAACAAACTTCTGGAAATCTAGTTTTGTTCTTTAATTTCCTCATCAATCAAGAAGTTTTTCCCAATAGTTTTCTTTGTGTTTTCTTTTCCAAAAACTTTGAACACTCACATACTTGAGTTTTCATTATTTATCTATCCTCTAAAATCTTGTATTGTGAGAAGAGTTTTGTTTGTGATCTTTTGAGATCACCAAGAGTGTTTGTGATCTTAGTGATCATTAAGTTTTTATTTCTCTTTATTTTGTGCTTAGCTTTGTGCCTACCCTCTTATGAAGAGATGTGAGAGTTAGAGTTGTGTACTCCAAGTTTGTATTGTTGTAATTTCTCGGTGGAGGTCTCTTTATAGAAGGTCCTGTGTGGACATAGTAGAAATCCTTCTGTGTGAAGGCGGGGATGTAGAGCAGTGGCTCGAACCTAGAAACATATCTTCTTGTTTGCATTTGGATCTTTTCTCTTAACTCTCTACTTTTATATCTTACATTGTTATTCTTGCTCATACTTACATGCTTGATATAATTTGTGTGCTCACGCTTGTATTGAACCAAGAGAGCTACTAAAGCACATCAACTCATAATTCAGAGGAATCGTGAGTTCACGGGAAATTCGGACTCACTCTTGGTTATACATAGTGTGTGTTTGCAGCTAGGTTTTTAATTTCGCATTATTTGTCTTAGATTAGTACTACACCTGTTCACCCCCTCTGGGTGTACTTTCATGCCTGTGGGAGTCTGATCAACAATGCGATCTTTTTGTCCCGTGACAATGCGAGCGTTCGATCTTCAAGTACTATTGCTTGGAAATTTCCTTCTTGTCTGATTTCAGAAATCCTTCGAGAGTGAAAGATTTTAGAGAATTAGAACCCTGAGTTAGAGAACTAGGTGGCTGAAAGTTTGAAAGCTAAAGAATGATCTCTTGTTAGTCAAAGCTCAAGAAGCCGCAGACAACCTTACACTCTTCACTAAGTTTTCAGCTTCTAAACATTCGCTCTAAAACTTCTGCCTCTAAACTTTTCAGCCCCTGGCTCATTCAAAAATGAGCTATTTATAGGCTCTCAGGGGTGTAACTGTTTCTAAAATTCAGCAAGACTGGCACCAATATGTTAGCCTTGCGCGAGGCTCAGACAGGCTCTGTGTGAAGTTAGAAAGTTTCATGCGAAGCTAAGTGTAGACCTCATGTGAAGCTAAATAGGCTCGCACGAGCCTATGATAGTTGTTTGGTTTGGCTATCTCTACTTAATATGGGATGAAGTGTGTGGGTGTAACCACCCACTTAAAGTGACATTAACCCCACTAAAATAGTGGGGTTAGCCCGCTAATTGAACTGGTCAATTGATGACCCAGAGAGCTCACATCAGAGCTAAATAAGGCTTCAGGCGAAGCTGCAAAAGGCTTTAGGCAAAACTAGATTAGCTTTTGAGCGAAGCTAAGTAAAGTTTCAGGCGAAGATACAAGTTAGCTCTCTGCGAAGCTGCAAAGAACATCATGCAAAGCTACAAGTTAGTTCTCTGCGGAGCTATGAAGAGCTTCATATAAAGCTACAAGTTAGCTATTCTATAGAGTTGTGTTAAGCTTCGAGGCAAAGCTAGGCAAGATTAGCCTCTCAGGTGAACTAGCCCTTGGGCTCATGCGAGGCCAAGCGTTAAGCCAACTTAGCCTCATAAATAATATTTGGCCTACTGTCTTCTTCACTGGATCAGTAGGGTCCAAATCACTGCTTTGTCCATCAGGGATAAGTAGGAACTAGTTGTCAGCTTATCTGCAACTTGTCTTTTGAAAGTGTTGACAAGCTAGACATCGTTCAAACCAGTTAAAGTGTTGTCTAGGAGTTTGTCTTTTTGGAGTATCAATACCTATAATATTAACAAGCATGCATATAATTATACATTTAGTTATTGACAGGCATGCATATAGTTATACTTTTAGCTATTGACATATATGCACATAATTATAGTTAAGGTCATTAAATTTTCCTTCTCAAATATGCAATTGTGCATGTAATATTGGCAAGCATGCATATAATTAAACATAGTTATTAACATGCAAGCACATAATTATACTTTTAGTTATTGACATGCATGCATATAATTATACATAGTTACATGCAGATAATCATGCACATAATTATACTTCTAGTTATTGACAGGCATGCATATAATTATACATAGTTATTGACATGCATGCACATAATTATAATTTCCTTTTCAAATAGGCAATTGTGCATATATTTGTTGCATGACCCTATAACAGATAATTATACATATTTATTGACATGCATGCACATGATTATAATTTCTTTTTCAAATAGGCAATTGTGCATGTATTTGTTGCATGACCCTATAATACTGACAAGCATGCATATAATTATACTTTTAGCTATCGACAGGCATGCACATAATTATAGTTAAGGTCATAAAAATTTCCTTTCCAAATATGCAATTGTGCATGTATTTGTTGCATGACCCTATAATATGAGATAGGCTTGTGTCATTTCGGAAGGATTCAAGCCTGAATCTTTCTCACTCAAATATAACCCTCTTACATTCGAATACAAGATCAACTCCATTGAAGTTGACTTATATTATCAATTATTTATAAACTAAAAATTAAGTGTTTTGAATACTTCTTGCTCATCCATCAAGCGCAAAATGGACGCCTGAAAGTAGTAAGTTAGTTTTATCTATGTCTTTAGACATACAAATTCTTGATCCGGCCATTTGATCATAATCTAAACATTTAAAAACCCCTACAAACCAATTTTTTGTTAGGTTTTAAATATTCTACACCATTAAACTCATCAACTCACTATTTCGGCCATCTGTTTTTCCCCTACTTGATGCATAGGCAAAAAGTATTTAAAACACTTGATTTTTTTATTTACAGATACTTGAAATAATATAGAATTTAACAGAGTGAATCTTGTATTTGAATGTCGGATGTTGGTATCTGAGTGGGAAAGATTCAGCCTCTAATCCTTCTGGAATGACACAAGTCTATCTTATAATATTGACAAGCATGCATATACTTATACATTTAGTTATTCACAGGCATGCATGTACTTATACTTTTAGTTATTGACAGGCATGCATATAATTATAGTTAAGGTCATAAAAATTTAAAACTTTGCTTAAGGGTTGGTGATTACAATCGACTCGCTAACTTTCTGGGTTTGGGTTTACCCTATAACAGGTTTGCGTTATAATCGGGTCAATCCGCCTGACCCAATAGTTAAATGAGTCGGGTTTGGGTTTTAGCTTAACCCGTTACCACCCGGTTAAAAAAAATATCACATGTATTACATATATGTATTATGGATGCTAAAAATGTTACTGTTTTGGTCTTAGTTGATGTTATAAATGTTTTCTATTTGTTATTTATGGAACTATAACTTTTTTAACTTATTCTGTAATTTTATATGTTAATTATACTATAGTGTATTTTAAAAGGGTTTAAAATTTTAAATAGGTCTAAATGGATCAATTGTGCCTAAATGAGTTGACCTAACCCGTCCCACTCATTTAATTAACGGGTCAGGAGGGTTGAGTCAGATTGACCCATTTAACTCACGATTAGATTTGAGTTTTTCGATTTGACCCTTTTAATAATTAGGTCAAGTTTGAATTAAATATTTACGAATTGACTGGAATATGACCCGACCTGATTAGACCTGACCGAGCCAATTGCCGCCCTTACCTTGTTAGGTCATTTCATGACACTACTTGTAGCAATCTGATTTATTACTCGAGCCATTACAGTCGTGATAACAAACGAGGAAGGTCCCGTTAACGCATCAGTTGCAACACGTGGTGTAAAATTTATAGATCGATATTGAGTGCGAAAACTGCCAACAATATTGGATTTTTCATTAGGTACGAGCATGAGTAGCGCCACAATAACTTTTAGCATTGCCATTTCGATTTCTCGCTCTGTGCGAAAAATTGAAGGTACCTTTTGATCAAGACTTTAGAAAGGGCCATGTTTTGAAATTGCTATCTGATGCAAAAGATTTGAGATTCCTTCAGGACTTTATCACAGAGAAGTTGTTCCTTTTCAAATAGGAACACTGTCACATGCGGACATTTCATTCCCCAACATTGGCCACTGGGTGGTTCTGAGCTCAAACCTGACGTTGATGGATTTAACTAGCAAAAAAAATAGCCAATACTTGTTGCAGGAGAAACAGAAATTGTGGAATATTTTGCATAGTTTTCTTGTATAAACCCTTTATCTTTTACACATTCATCTTTCCTATGCACTCAAGTTTGCTTCACCTGCAGTTGCTTCATAAGAAAAATTATTTTGAAATAAACAGTATTAAATGATGGTTTTGACATTCTGTTCATGTTGATATCAAAGCTTGTCCTCTTCACGTACAATTATTATGCATGTGTCTTACTGCTGTGTTGTCTTGTGCCTTTGTTCATGGTTAGAGCTAAGGGAGTATGCTGATGATACTGAGGGCTCCATCAACATCATGCTGGGTGAGAAGCGGAATCAACTGCTACAGATGGGAGTGATGCTCAGCATAGCAACCTTGGTACTCATGGCAGGTATCCTGGTGGTGAGTGAATTTGGAATGAACATCCATATCAGCATCGCACCTGAAATCAAATTCTGGCAGGCCACCATTGGTGCCAGCTGCCATAGCCCTCTATGTTTTAGCTATCGTTTGGGGTTGTCAAAGAGTAACATTAGGATTAGGATTATATAATGCTAAAAGAAAGAAGAGTGCAATACACCCCCATGGCAAACCAAAAGAACACGGTATATCGTCTGTGAATCATCACATTCGGTCACAAACTAAAGGATTGTGAAATCGACCATAGATGGTGATGTATCTTATCACAATAGAAGAAGAAGAATGAGAATTTTTGAACATATAGAATGCAATTCCATAAAGAGTAACCTTACGGCCATTTGGATCCTTGCTCAATTCCAACCTTTGATTGTTACACATAGTTAAAATAAAAATACCTCAACCCCAACCTCAACTTCACAGTTTCAGTGCAGTGGTTTAAAAAGCTCTCTCTCCTTTAAAACCAAAAAAAAAAAAAAAATACTGCTATCGCGAAAAGGTCATGTTTCGGCCCAGAAAAAAGACGCTGGACCTGTGGGAGCGTGTTAAAATATAAGTATATTAACCCTCTTAACTTTGAAATTTTGGTGTAGTGGTATGGCTTTTAATATAGTATTAGAGTAATTCAACTTCTATTTCCACAGGGTACGTATTAAAAAGCGGATTTAAACAAATAATACCGCTATCACGAAAAGTCCAAATTTCGATCCACAAAAAAGGACGGTCGATCTGCATGGGCATCTTAAAATATAAATACCTCAACCCTCACCTCAAGTTCAAAATTTTGATACAGTGATATAGACTTTAATATACATAATGACACATTTTATGTAGCCAGCTTACACAATAGCTCAAGTAGCCATAGCAATACCAAAATATTTCTCCAACAAATGATAACAAACAAACAAACAAAATTCATTTCATGCTAGTAACCACCTCCAGTTATTCTATTTTTAGTTACTGATAGCATGCATTTGACTATAGCTAAGGACATAAAAAAGCTGCACTCCGAATTTGTTGAGATGAGAGGCCAAATGAACTAGCACTGAAGGCCATTTTCAATGCACTGGTTGTAGCAATTTGTATCACGCGGGCTGCTGATATGTCTTTAAATGAATAAACCAAGCCATCTTCTTAGATTTTTTCTCAAAATCAATTAGCCACCTTAAAAGTCATCAATAGCCACCCTATGAAGATCATAGCCACTCTATGAAGATCTTAGCCACCATATGAAATCTCTAGTCACTCTAAAAGTCATCAATAGCCACCCTATGAAGATCATAACCACCCTATGATGATCTTAGCCACCCTAATGAAATCAATTGGGCCACCCTATGATTTTGATGTATGTGTGGGGTGAAGTGATGAAGTGGTTTAGAAGTTTCGCCTATATATATAGGCATCACATTGCATGAGACTTCAAGGCAAGGAAGTGTGAAAGAGAGAGTTACTAAATATTGTATTATCCTCTCCTTTCTCTTGTCATTTATCTTCCTTTTATTAAGCTCTACTGAGTTGGGTTTCATTGGGCTTGAGTGAGTGAGATTAGAGTTGTAATCTCTTGTATTCTTCCTTTTTGATTAGTGGATTCCTCTTACTGTCTTCTCCGTAGACGTAGGTCACATTGACCGAACCACGTTAAATACTGGTGTGCTGTTCTCTTTATTTCTGTTAGCTTATATTTCTATTTGTCTCTCTTTATACTTGCCATCTCTTACATTAAAAGCCTACTGTTACAACAAACTGGTATCGGAGCTAGTGTTATTTTCTTGTGGGTTTCAAGATGGTTTCGGCAAAGTACAAAGTGAAGAAATTCAACGGGATAAATAGCTTCAGTTTGTAGAGAGTCAAAATGCGGGCTCTCTTGGTGCAACAAGGCTTGTTGAAAGTCTTGTCCGGTAAGGACAAGTTGCCAGAATCCATATCTGATGACGAAAAGGAAGAACTCGAGATGACGGCGCATAGTGCCATACAACTTTGTCTAGCCGACAAAGTTTTGCGGGAGGTTGCCGATGAAGATACCGTCGCCGGTTTGTGACTCAAATTAGAGAGCTTGTATATGACAAAATCCCTAACCAACAAGCTCTACTTGAAGCAGCGCCTCTTCACCCTTCGCATGAAGGAAGGTACGCCAGTTAATGACCACTTAGATGAGCTCAATAAAATTCTCATGGATTTAAAAAAATATTGATGTTAGAATAGATGAAGAAAATCAATTATGCTCATTACCTCCTTCCTTTGAAAATTTTGTTAATAGTATGCTCTATGGTAGAGATACACTTTCTTTAGAAGATGTCAAATCAGCCTTACATTCTAAGGAGTTAAGATAAAAAGTGTTAGTTGTAGAAGTAAGGATCAAGCTAAAGGCTTGTCCGTCCGTGATCGTACAGAGAAGAGTCGAGAAATATTTCTAGGAAAATCTAGATCTAAATCTAGATTAAGAAAAAAATATTGAATGTCACTATTGTCATAAGTTTGGACACTATAAAAAAGATTGTTTTAAGCTTAAAGAAAAAGAAAATGTAAGGAGAAAATCTCAAGATGAGAAATCTTTATTAGCCCAAAGGCCATTAGCCCGATGTTTTGATGATAACAAACCATATATAGTTATGCTTTTAACAATTTTGTTTAAATGAGTTTCAGGTTAAAAATCATAGGTTGTTTGACGGCTCCAACACAAGACTCACACTTTTGGAAGCCGCAAAGATTTGGATCCCAAGAGCCACAACACAATAGAAGCGCTCCAGGATCAAACAAGATTGAAGACTACAAGATTTATATCTTTATTTTTAGTTAGGATTTTTAGTTCATTTTGTCAAAACCTAGATGATAGAGGTAGATTACTTTGGGATTGTCATACACACACTTTTCATATTGCTTCATGCTTACAAACCAATTTTCATTACAAAATTTCTAACATAGTTTTGGAAAAACAAAGTTTGGAAAAATCATTTTGAAAAAACAAGTTTTTGGAAAAACCGTTTTGTTTAGAAAAAGGATTTTTGTCAAAATATAGTTCAAGTCTTTTTTGTGTTGATCTATGATCACACCCTGATTATTACAAGTCCTAGAACTCTATTTTGTACTCTCCTACCCAAAGAATTTTTATCAAATTTACCATCTTCAAAAAGCCTTTGGGAAAAACAGTTTTGGCCTTGTCCGGTCGACCGGAGCGGTCGATCGACATGCACCACTGTGCATGTGTGCACAACGGTTGACCGATACGGTCGACCGAGAGCAAGAGCTTGCTCTCTGTTTTTCCTCGATCGACTGGACCGGTCGACCGACAGAGAGACTTACTCTCTGTTTTGGGACTTCGGTCGACCGTCCCGGTCGACCGCCTTCCCAACGGTCGGAAATTCGACCGTTGGCAGTCGACCGGCCCGGTCAACCGACAGCAGTCAAATTTTCTAACAGACTCCCAACAGCTATATTTTTTTGACTCAATTTTTGTTGGGTTTCTCCCCAACGACACTTTTGACCTTTGTAAGTCAGTTTTCATCCCCTATAAATAGAGGGAGTGTTCTACAACTAATGACAACAATTTTTACAAAGCTATTAAGATTTACAAGTTAAAATTCAAGTTTTCAAAAGTTTAGCTTTTAGCAAAAGATTTTCCATTGAGCCAAAATTTCCAATACTTTAGCTTGAAGCATTCCTCTACTTCTCTTCTAAATTTGTGCACTACACAATCCTAAAAATATCATCTCCTCATCTTGGTTGTAGGGTTGTGCAAATGAGCATTTTTGTTTGTGATCAAGTGTTTGATCACCGTTCTTCATTGTGAGAAGTTGTAGAGGCGTCGGCCTCAAGCGAGCTAGTGTGCTCCAAGTTGGTGTTGTGGCACCGCGAGAGATAGGACAAGTGTGTCCTTGTATTGACGATTCGGTGGGATCACCAATAGTGGAAATCCTTCATCGTGTTGAAGGCGGGGACGTAGAGCGTGGCTCGAACCTCGGAAAATATCTTCGTGTTTGCGATTGTCCATTTTTCTCTAAACTCTATCTCTCCTTTACCTGCTTTATTCTTGTCTAAATTCTTGCAAGTCTTTTATTGTTGCTTATTGTTTAAATAGTTATTAAATCCGCATTATTTGTCACTTAGTATAGCCTTCACCTATTCACCCCCCTCTAGGTGATTTCAATTGGTATCAGAGCCTAACCCTAGCATTTGGTTTAACCACCTTAGGGAGATCCTTGATTGAGTTTTTACCTGCACGCAAAAATAAAGAATGTTAGATTTAGGAAAAGGATGTGCAAGTGCTCAATTCAAATCCGCGGTAGCAGTGGCTATGCGGGTCGTGATCCTCAGGGAGGGACTAGCGATGGAAGCGTTTGTAAGTTATCTCTAAAAATTATTTTCTTTAAGTTAACAAAAAGAATAGTTAAAGTTAAGTTAGGAAGAAGGCGGTAGATTATGAAGATGGAGGATTAGAGGTGGTATTTATAATGAGATGAGAAAGAAAAAATTGGGAGATGGTGATTTAATTTACAAAAATAAAAGAAAAGAAAAGAAATAAACACTAACCTTAGTTTGGTTGAAGAAAAACGTGAAATCCTAACACTTTCTACCTTACTTTGGAGGCGTTGAACGCATAAACCATAGGATCGATCTCAGTCCCCTGTTCGCATTATATCATCAAGCTTGGGCAAGTATGAAGTGATACGTACCTTGAGGAGGAGAACATCACCATGAAGTATCGTTGGCACCCACCAAGATTCGTTATACTTGTGCTTTGGAAATCACTTGCATGCTCATCATAAACCAACAGAGATAAAAATAGAAAAAGAGAAGAAAACAAAAAGGAAAATAAAGCAATGACATAAAAAAGAAAAGTTACCTTTATTATTTGATACAATGGAAGAGAAGAGAAGCATACATCGGTGTCACTCTCAACATAGCCCTCTCCCTCACTTACATAAAAAAATTACAAAAAGCAAAGAAAAACCTAAACTACAAGAAAGAAGAAAGCCTAAAACCCTAGATTTGGCCCTCTGGCTCTGGACGCGTTCTCGGTTGCACTGCAGGGGTATTTATAGGTGCAGAAGGAGGTAGAGTCCAGATCGAAGTCGTCCACGAAAACTGGTCCCAGAATAAGGCTGAAATGCCGCGGAAACGCGGCTTGGGCCGCGTTTCCGCAGCCTTATGGTGGCGGCTGGCCACGCGCTTTGGCGCGTGGCCTCCCCTGGTCCGTCCATCTGGTCGTTTCTTTCTGGAAGCTTGATCCTGGCTCTTAATCTTTGGATTTGGATATAACTTGGGAATCAAGTTACCTAAATCCCAAATCTTTTATCCATGAATTTGTGATCTTAAATTCTTCTTCTTTGGCTTTTATCCTCATCCTGCAAGTGTTTAGGGTTGAATAGAAGTCTATCCTTCCCTCTTCTTTAATATTTGCAACTTTGGCCCTTGTGTATTTGCACTTTTGACAATTGATATTTGCACTTTTGCACTTGGGCTTGAATATGGGCTTTTGGGCTTCTTTTAGGCTTTATTTATTATTAAAATAAGAACTCAAGGCCTGCACACAATAAATCACAAAATATTAATAAATGTGCAGAATTATATGAATAAATATGAAAATGTGATGGTAAATATGATGATAAAAATGCACTTTTCACTACCAATCACATCCCCACACTTATCTTTTTGCTCGTCCTCGAGTAAAAATCAAAGAGAAAATGAAAAATTAATCTAACTAACTCACTTTCGTAGGAATCACGGTTGCACTTAGCACGTGCAACAAGCCGTTAAACCCCTAGGTTACCCTAGAGGACGAGTGTTGTCTCGTGAGGGTTTTCAGCGGATTACACCCACAAAATCCATAAAAAGGAAAATATTTGAAATACGTTTGAAGAGACTAAGTAGTCTATAAGTTTTAGGATTATCATTTTTATTCATTCTTAGACTTAGTCTTTTATAAAGTAAATTGTTATCCATTTTAGGTAAGGATCAAAATTGAACTTGTGTATAGTCTTTTTCGTTACCAAAAATCATATGCATCCTTATGGATTTTTACTAGGGATTCCTTAACTTGGACTCTCATGCCTCTTTATTATTATTATTATATATATATATATTCTTCCTTTTTTTTAATATGTATAACTTATCTAATTTTTTTTCGTGTAAGCATCAAGGCTTCTTGAGGCCTTTATACCTAACTAATTGACTATTAGATGTGTTAATACATATATAATATTTCTTAGTTTTCTTAGGCTTTCTAATCCACCCATGTAGCGAACTTAAAGTCGGTGGCTCCTAATCATGATTTTCCTAATTCTTAAAACTAACTTAGATTTCTTTCAAAAGATAAGTCAAAATATTATCCTCTTTATAACATTTTTTTTTAAATATTTTTTTTTAAAGTTAGCAAATTTTTGTTAGTTTCTACCTATGTTAGTATGTTAGTAAAGCCCACCCCCACACTTATCTCATGCATTGTCCTCAATGTATGAATGAATGCATGTATGCATGAAAAAGAACAAGGGAAGGCAGAAGTTACCTTAAGGTGGTGGTTCCGGTGGTGGTCTAATTGGTCCACGAAATGCGGCCCAATCTACTTTTTGTGGAATTCGAGGGAACCCACCAGAAATTACTCTAATATAACCCACTAAAAAGATGTGTCCATTAAGGATTTTTATTAAATATTTAACCCCATCTAATTTTCAAATTCCATAACTGATTTCGGAGTCAAATTTGTCAACCGTCGTGTCCCAGAATGGAGTGTAAAAGGATGGAATGATTGACTTGGACGTCATAGGTACAGGAACGAATACCGACTCAGGAAAGAAATTTAAATCAAGTAAGGGTTCAGGAGTCGGGCTAAGTTCAGGAAGTGGGTCCAAATCAATAAGTTGAAGCTCAAGTCCACAATAATCTTCCCACAATGGAATGTGACTCAATATTGGTGATTCAAGTTCAGGAATGATAG
The DNA here is from genome assembly GCA_038442645.1 of Agave tequilana. NCBI lineage: Eukaryota > Viridiplantae > Streptophyta > Magnoliopsida > Asparagales > Asparagaceae > Agave > Agave tequilana. The sequence continues at coordinate 47,957 of JAVJIF010016530.1, forward strand.
GTGTGGGAATCAAGACTGACTCTAAAAGATTACCTAAGTCGGGTAACAAAACAGGAGTCAATAATGATTCGGAAATTTGAACTTGATCACAGATTTGAGAATCTAGGTCACATATCTCATTGGGTTCAATTTCATAAAAATGAGAACTTACCAATTTATCCATGGGACTTTCAAAATTGCAAAATTGGTCAAGTTCAATATGATCATCAAAAATGGGTGATTCAATTTCATGATGAATTGGAACAGGATCCAATGTTGACTCGGGAAAAGTGAAATCAGGTGGAGACACCGGAGTCATTATTGAATCAGGAAGTAAAATTAAATCATCAAGTTGGGGTTCATGATCATATTCATGCTCAAGTTCTATTTCAGGAAAGGAAAAACTTGCCAAACTATCAATTGGAGTTTCGACAAGCTCAAATGATGGTCCTGAATTAGAATCTTGTTGTCCAAAGCAACGTGGTTCGTCGGCTCTAAAAGAGTGGTCAGCGAAAGCAGAATTGGCCGGACGGTGAGAACGTAAAGATTGAACCATCAGATCTATTTCATGATCACGGGCTAATCTAGCCCAAGTCATGGCTTCAAGCATCTTTTCATAGTTGATTGGTGCATCATTTGTGATTGGACTAGAAAAGAGGAAGTGTAATCATGATGAAGTTGTGAGTCGGTGGACTCACGCATAATCATGTCTGCGATTGATGGTAATTGTTGCTTGGACTCATGCATACTCATAATTTCCTGGATAGATGGTAGTCTATTCTGACTGGGTGGATCTGAGTATGAATCTTGGGAATATTGTGGACAAGGTGGAGACGGAGGACAATTTGGTTGAAAATTGGACTCGGGAGAAGTGAAACCCCATGAACTCTGTGAAGAGTTGAAATTGTTATGGAAATTATGGTCATAATATGGGGGGCATGGGTTATATACATTCGGATAAGACCATTTCGGCATACTAGGTTGGTCAAAATTATGATATGCCGGGTTGGTAATATCCGAAAAAGGTGTGTAATATGAATTAAAATTGGAAAAATTGTTATATGCCATATCACAAAAACACAAAAAAAAAAAAGAAAACAAACAAATAAGCAAACAAAAAGAAAAAAATTCTAACCTAAGTTAGGGTAGACCTATGACCTAGACGACTCCTAACTGGTTAGACTGTCCACGGCAGGTAGGGTGCAGACTTTGACCATAAGTTAATCAGCCAGGTCAGGGCAAGAGTGGTGGGAGGTTTTCCGTCAAAGACGTTCCTTAATTAAATAACCACCAATCTTCGGGCTTTCGGCCCTCAATCCCCTTCCTAGACACTGATTTGGCAGGAGCCAACTTCCAGCACTGTTCCCCCTTAGGATAATCTCCTAATTGAGTCCGAGATGTCCCTAGGGCCAACGTCTACTAATTTTAAGTTAGGCTTGGGTTAGTGAGTGCTTGGGATATGATTTTTGGGCTAAGGAAGGGTGATGAAATCCCCACTTTATCTTGTTAATGGGTTATGCCCTTAGAATAAATTTGTGCAAGTGTACAAAATATGTAAATAAGATTCACTCAAAGCATCAACCAAGAGATGAGTCCTATTCTACATGCAATGCGAACGTACCCTGCTCCATCACTCTTCAACAGTAAAAATAAAGGAATTGAAAAGACACGTGCCTAATATGCAAACGTCTAATCAATTTTTATCTTTAACAAAAAGTATTTTACTGTTGATTAATTAGCAGTAAGCAGGGTTATCACAGAACAAAGTTTAACAGAGCAGTAGACAGATATTGCAATTTGCAGCAACCTGCAAAAAGATGGATCAGTAGGGAACTACTCAGGCCGCGGTTTCGCGGCAATTGCCGCGTTTTCGCGGCTCTGAAGTAGGCTCTTGTGCTCTGCCTTCGAGGGCAGAGGCACAGAGTTGCTATATGTCCACTTCTGCTGTCAGTTTCCCTGTTCTCCAAACCTGCAAACAGAAAGAATAAAAGAATTAGTTAAAAAAAATTTTATTTTTAGAGAAAAACTTACCGTCCCTCCCCGGCAACGGCGCCAATATTTTGATTGAGTTTTTACCTGCACGCAAAAATAAAGAATGTTAGATTTAGGAAAAGGATGTGCAAGTGCTCAATTCGAATCCACGGTAGCAGTGACTATGCGGGTCGTCATCCTCAGGGAGGGACTAGCGATGGAAGCGTTTGTAAGTTATCTCTAAAAATTATTTTCTTTAAGTTAACAAAAAGAATAGTTAAAGTTAAGTTAGGAAGAAGGTGGTAGATTATGAAGATGGAGGATTAGAGGTGGTATTTATAATGAGATGAGAAAGAAAGAATTGGGAGATGGTGATTTAATCTACAAAAATAAAAGAAAAGAAAAGAAAAGAAATAAATACTAACCTTAGTTTGGTTGAAGAAAAACGTGAAATCCTAACACTTTCTACCTTGCTTTGGAGGCGTTGAACGCATAAACCATAGGATCGATCTCAGTCCCCTGTTCGCATTATATCATCAAGCTTGGGCAAGTATAAAGTGATACGTACCTTCAGGAGGAGAACATCACCATGAAGTATCGTTGGCACCCACAAAGATTCGTTATACTTGTGCTTTGGAAATCACTTGCATGCTCATCATAAACCAACAGAGATAAAAATAGAAAAAGAGAAGAAAACAAAAAGGAAAATAAAGCAATGACATAAAAAGAAAAGTTACCTTTATTATTTGATACAATGGAAGAGAAGAGAAGCATACATCGGTGTCACTCTCAACATAGCCCTCTCCCTCACTTACATAAAGAAATTACAAAAAGCAAAGAAAAACCTAAACTACAAGAAAGAAGAAAGCCTAAAACCCTAGATTTGGCCCTCTGGCTCTGGACGCGTTCTTGGTTGCACTGCAGGGGTATTTATAGGTGCAGAAGGAGGTAGAGTCCAGATCGAAGTCGTCCACGAAAACTGGTCCCAGGATAAGGCTGAAATGCCGCGGAAACGCGGCTTGGGCCGCGTTTCCGCGGCCTTATGGTGGCGGCTGGCCACGCGCTTTGGCGCGTGGCCTCCCCTGGTCCGTCCATCTGGTCGTTTCTTTCTGGAAGCTTGATCCTGGCTCTTAATCTTTGGATTTGGATATAACTTGGGAATCAAGTTACCTAGATCCCAAATCTTTTATCCACGAATTTATGATCTTAAATTCTCCTTCTTTGGCTTTTATCCTCATCCCGCAAGTGTTTAGGGTTGAATAGAAGTCTATCCTTCCCTCTTCTTTAATATTTGCAACTTTGGCCCTTGTGTATTTGCACTTTTGACAATTGATATTTGCTTTTTGTACTTGGGCTTGAATATGGGCTTTTGGGCTTCTTTTAGGCTTTATTTATTATTAAAATAAGAACTCAAGGCCTGCACACAATAAATCACAAAATATTAATAAATGTGCAGAATTATATGAATAAATATGAAAATGTGATGGTAAATATGATGATAAAAATGCACTTTTCACTACCAATCAATCCTCACTTTTGGCTATATCTATTTGTTGCATTTTTATTTGTTGTGCATTATATTTGTATTCATGGCATCTGTTGACTTTTCTAGCATCAAGTCCCCACCTAAATTTGATGGCTTGAACTTCCCCATTTGGAAGGGCCATCACCAAAGAATTTATTGAACCCCTCACTGATGAGAAAATATGGTCCGAAGATACCACTAAGGACTATGAAGTAAATGCTAGAGCCCAATATGCACTCACACAAGCTTTAAATGAAGATGGCCTTTCACGCATCATTAACTGTAAATCTGCATTTGAAGTTTGAAATGTTCTTATTGTGACTCATGAGGGAACGTCTCAAGTCAAGAGATCCAAATTGACTTGCTTCGTTCTCAATATGAGAATTTTTATATGCTTGAAAATGAATGCATAGATGATATGCTCACCCGTTTCACCAAAATCACTAATGCTCTATCTTCTTTGGGTGACACCATTGATAATGACCAAAAGATCCGGAAGATCATTAGAGCTCTTCCCAAATCTTGGGAAGTCAAGGCAACCACCCTCAAGGAACTCAATGATAGGGAGGAGATGAACTTCTCCGGCTTCATCGGCAATCTCAAAACCCATGAGATGGAGATGAAGGTTAGAGAAGAAAGGGAGGCACCAAAGAAGAAAGCACTTGCTTTCAAAGCCGTTCCATCCACCCATGATGAGGAGGATTCATCGGAGGACTACGATGAAGACTTTGCCATGCTCATAAGGAAGGTGGGCAAAATGTTCTACAAAAAGGGTAGACAAAGCAACTTCCGAAGAGGGAAATCTCAAGGAAGATTCGAAAGGAAAAGAGAGGAACCGGGTCCTTGTTATCATTGCAAGAAGACGGGACACCTTATAGCCGAGTGCCCCTCTCTACAAGCTACTACCTCCAAGAACGGGCCAAAGAAGAAGAAGGCAATGGTGGCCACATGGGATGACACGGAGTCGGAATCCGAAGAGGAGATCGACGCCGCGCACATGTGCTTCATGGCACAAGGTGAGGAAGCTACAAAGGTATATCTAGAAAACTCTCTAGAAGATGATGATTTAACCATGGATGAGCTTGCACATTTTTTTGAGGAATTAAAAGTAGATATGAGATTTCACAAGCTCAAAATAAGAAATTGAAAAAGGAAAATGACTCTTTAAAAAGTAAATTTGAACATGTTTTACAAGAGAAAAATGTTTTAGCAAATTCTTTTAAAAAGATGAAAAAGGAATTTGAAAATTATAAAATAGCTTGTAAAGGAAAAAGTCCTATTTCTACTTGCAACAAAAATGAATTTTTAGAGATCCAAAAACGTGTTGAAGTTTTGGACTCAACCTTAAAGAAGTATGCTTTTGATGTATCTAAACTTGCTTCTAAATTTCCCAAAGGATTATCCCAAGGGAAACACACTCATCATTCTCATGCTTCTAAATCACACAAACATGCACACACACACACACATGCATTTATGTATGGTAGTGGTAGAATTTACACTTGCACTCATTGTGGCCGCAAAGGCCATTTAGAAAAGTTTTGTTATGCTAAGCTAAACTTATTAAATAAACATGTTTGGGTTTGAGAAAATACTAACCCTATAGGACCCAAAAAGATTTGGGTAGACACACCAAATTTAACTAATGCAGGTGGGTCGTCTTCCTCCAAGACTTAGGGGGAGATGGTGCCCGGGTGGTGGATGCATAAATGCTCAACGAACACATCGTCGCTTGCATCACTATCATGGAGGCACCCATTTTTGGAGAATGCCTATGGTTTGGTAATTTGTCCACATAAAGATTTTATTGCTAGTTTACTTTTGTGTTATTGTGATACATGTGAACTTGCATTTCTATTTTGTTTGTATCTATGCCATGTTTAAGAATATAGTCATGTTTCTATGCCATATTATTTTTGTCCACATATCAAGATTTTGTTCTATATGAATTTTGTCAAAACTAAGATTTATTAAGCAAATAAATAGAGATGGCAATTGCGCGCCTCAACTCTTATCTAGAGGAATGACGAGGAGAAGTTCAGAACCCTTAACAGGGTATTCGGCTTCAACATCTCTTATTTATCGCTTTATTAATAAATAAGGATAAAAATTAATTAACAAATAAAAATAAATATATTTTTGTTGTGTTTCTTGCCAAGAATGATTTAAAGTATTCTAATATCATTTTTTATATACATGTTTGTTGAATGGTTATTTGAATTAAAGAAAACAAAAACAAATTTTTTTAAAACTGGTTTGCTCTGTGATTTTTGGGCAAGACTGGTCGACCGGCCCGGTCGACCGATCTGGCCTGGCATAGGCACGGTCGACCGGAGCGATCGCCCGTTCTAGCCTGATATAAAAATTTTAATTTTTACCCGTAGCCGGTCGACCGCGGCGGTCGCCCGACTGAAGTGGGCTTGGTCTTTGTTTCCGCCGGTCGACCGGACCGGTCGACCGGGCGACGGGTTCACAGTTTTTTACCCGATTCTTTATAAAGCCCTCATCTCTCCTTTTCTCTCATTCAACCGCCTCCTCCTCTTCTACCTCATCTCTTCCAAAACCCTAACTCCCTCCAACCTTTCTCCCACTCTCCTAAACCCAAATTCTTCCATAAAATTCCTAAAATTTGTAGTCTCAGGCCTCGATCTTCATTCTCTCAAGGAAATTTTCGGTTTTTCTCCATAAATTCAAGGTAAAAATTTCCTTTCTAGATCTTGCAATTTTCCTTGATTTATTCTCACTTCCTTTTCTTAGATCTAGCCCTTAAACTTGTTTTTCACTTCATCATGTCAAAGAGAACACGTTCAGAGAAAGGTAAAACTGCTCAGTCCTCTTCACATTCATCCCTCTTTGTTTCATCTCAAGCTTCATATAAATATATTGTAATTTCTACTAGACATGTTAGCTCTGGGTGATCTGTGGTAATTAATGATTTTGAACATCTCAATTTAGCCCCCATTTTAAGAGCTAACTCTTTGGAAAATTATCTGTCAATTAGGGAGCCAGTTTACCCATCTCTAGTTCAATATTTCTATTCTAACCTTTCATTTGAGTCTAATCAGATTAGATCTAGAGTCTTAGGGAGGGATATAGACATCTCTCTTCAAGAATTTGCTCATCATCTTCATCTCTCCTGTGAGGGTGAAGACGTTTACAACCTAGATCTTCATGACTTTATTTTTCGGACGGTGAGTCTGCCCTCACTGCTTCCACATTGCTTCACGGGGATGACAACCCTGGCTTGGTTAGGAATGAGGAAGTTAAACGATACACTCTTATTGCTCAAGTCCTAGCCAAAATAGTTTTCTATAACCTCCTGCCAAAATCAGGAGAGTATAGTCATGCCCGGGGTTCAGCTCCACTGATCATCTATTGCCTTCTGCGAGGCATTAGAATCAATATCCCCAAGCTCATTATCAGCTTCATGACCTCGGACCATCTCCTTATCCCCACTCGGCACTTGCCTTTTGGGATGGTCATTACCCATTTGCTGAAGCAACTCAATTTCAACCTCTCCACTGAACGGTCTGTTGAACCGTCAGTTGATCTGAACAGCACTCTTCTTAAGAGGATGCGTCCCAGGGAGCACCCTCCTGCTCCTCCACCGCCTCCTTTCCATCCTGCTGTTCCTATGCCTGGCTCCTCTTCTGGCTCGTTTGCTCCTTCCGATCCCTATACTGCTTTATCCTCTCAGATTCGGGAGCACCGTGAGCAGATCTCTGCTGAGATGTCTGCACATCGTCAGCAGATTTCCGCAGAGATGTCCGCGCATTATCAGAATTTGGAGAATGACATGGGCTACATCTGTGATTCCATCCGCTACTTGGAGTCCTATCTCGGTGGCATCTACCTAAAGCATGAGTGGTCAGTTCCAGTTCCATCTGCTCATGCTCGGCCTCTTCCACCCACAGGCCCTCCGTTTCCCGTCAGGACTCCTGCTTCTCCACCTCAGCCAGCTACTGCAGAGGATTCAGATTCTGAGGAGGAGTGACCCCCTTTTGATGATGTCAAAAAGGGGGAGAGTTATTTGGAGTTATCTGAGCTATTTTGCTATTTTGCTTTATGTTTTTAGTTTGGGATTGTAGTTGATCTTTTATGTATTTTGTTTTGGACATGTAGTGTGGACATGTATTATGTTTTATGTCATGTATGGACATGTGTTTATCTATGACAGTTATGTTCTCTTTTACTTGTGGCATATGTGATGTGATTGGTTATGTTTATTATATGCTTTTATTACCTCACTCACTTATTTTTGGAGGATGAAGGAATTATTGGATGGATGGAGGAAACCATGTATGCATACACCTATAATTCTTTATTTTTGGTATGCATGGATGGTTGGCATGAGTATCAGTTTCATATCCTATATGCCTGTGTTTTGCATATGTATCTCTTTTTGTGATCATTTTTTATATGCATGTGTTAAGGGGAGCTTCACTTGAAGACTCCACCCAAAATATTTGTGATAACTCTATATGTTTTGTCATCATCAAAAAGGGGGAGATTGTTGGCCCAAAGGCCATTAGCCCGACGTTTTGATGATAACAAACCATATATAGTTATGCTTTTAACAATTTTGTTTAAATGAGTTTCAGGTTAAAAATCATAGGTTGTTTGACGGCTCCAACACAAGACTCACACTTTTGGAAGCCGCAAAGATTTGGATCCCAAGAGCCACAGCATAATAGAAGCGCTCCAGGATCAAACAAGATTGAAGACTACAAGATTTGTATCTTTATTTTTAGTTAGGATTTTTAGTTCATTTTGTCAAAACCTAGATGATAGAGGTAGATTACTTTGGGATTGTCACACACACACTTTTCATATTGCTTCATGCTTACAAACCAATTTTCATTACAAAATTTCTAACATAGTTTTGGAAAAATAAAGTTTGGAAAAATCATTTTGGAAAAACAAGTTTTTGGAAAAACCGTTTTGTTTAGAAAAAAGATTTTTGTCAAAATATGGTTCAAGTCTTTTTAGTGTTGATCTATGATCACACCCTGATTATTACAAGTCCTAGAACTCTATTTTGTACTCTCCTATCCAAAGAATTTTTATCAAATTTACCATCTTCAAAAAGCCTTTGGGAAAAACAGTTTTGGCCTTGTCCGGTCGACCGGAGCGGTCGACCAACATGCACCACTGTGCATGTGTGCACAACGGTCGACCGATACGGTCGACCGAGAGCAAGAGCTTGCTCTCTGTTTTTCCTCGGTCGACTGGACCGGTCGACCGACAGAGAGACTCACTCTCTGTTTTGGGACTTCGGTCGACCGTCCCGGTCGACCGCCTTCCCAACGGTCGGAAATCCGACCGTTGGCGGTCGACCGGCCCGGTCGACCGACAGCAGTCAGATTTTCTGACAGACTCCCAACAACTATATTTTTCTGACTCAATTTTTGTTGGGTTTCTCCCCAACGACTCTTTTGACCTTTGTAAGTCAGTTTTCATCCCCTATAAATAGAGGGAGTGTTCTACAACTAATGACAACAATTTTTACAAAGCTATTAAGATTTACAAGTTAAAATTCAAGTTTTCAAAAGTTTAGCTTTTAGCAAAAGATTTTTCATTGAGCCAAAATTTCAATACTTTAGCTTGAAGCATTCCTCTACTTCTCTTCTAGATTTGTGCACTACACAATCCCAAAAATATCATCTCCTCATCTTGGTTGTAGGGTTGTGCAAGTGAGCATTTTTGTTTGTGATCAGGTGTTTGATCACCGTTCTTCATTGTGAGAAGTTGTAGAGGCGTCGGCCTCAAGAGAGCTAGTGTGCTCCAAGTTGGTGTTGCGGCACCGTGAGAGATAGGACAAGTGTGTCCTTGTATTGACGATCCGGTGGGATCACCAATAGTAGAAATCCTTCATCGTGTTGAAGGCGGGGACGTAAAGCGTGGCTCGAACCTCGGAAAATATCTTCGTGTTTGCGATTGTCCACTTTTCTCTAAACTCTCTCTCTCCTTTACTTGCTTTATTCTTGTCTAAATTCTTGCAAGTCTTTTATTGTTGCTTATTGTTTAAATAGTTATTAAATCCGCATTATTTGTCACTTAGTATAGCCTTCACCTATTCACCCCCTAGGTGATTTCAATCTTTAGTTGTTAGTGTTACAGAAGAAGCCTCCACATCACATGAGGTTCTTTCAGCTACCGTCTTTGAATCCTGTTCAAGAGATGAGTGGGTTCTTGATTCAGGTTGTTCTTATCACATATGTCCCTACAGGGACTGGTTTGTAACCTACTAGCCAATTGATGGTGGTAATGTTTTAATGGAAAATAATATGCCCTGCAAGACAATTGGTATTGGGTCAATCAAGATTAGGATGCATGACGGTATTGCTAGAATGTTAAGTAATGTTCGGCATGTGCCGGATTTGAAGAAAAATTAATTTCTTTGGGCACCCTTGACTCCAACGGCTATAAGTTTTCAGCTGAAGGTGGAGTTTTGAAAGTTAGCAAAGGCTCTCTTGTTGTGATGAAAGAAAAGAAGGTGGATACCCTTTATATCCTTCAAGGTAGCACGTTGACAGGTGATGCCGCTATGTCAATGTCTAAAGACCTAGACTTAGATACCACTCGTTTGTGGCATATGCGGTTAGGGCATATGAGTGAGAGAGGACTACATGTGTTGAGTAAGCAAGGTTTGTTTTGTGGCCAGAAAACGAAAAGCTTGACTTTTGTGAACATTGTGTTTTTGACAAGCAGCACAGAGTTTCTTTTGGTACAGGTGTTTACAGGACTAAAGATACCTTAGACTACATCCATTCAAATGTTTGGGGTCCCTCTCTCAGGTTCCATCGAAAGGTGGAGCTAGCTGTCTTCTGACTTTAATTGATGATTATTCCAAAAAAGTTTGGGTGTATCCTCTCAAGCATAAGAGCGATATGTTTGCTACCTTCAAGTAGTGGAAGGTTATGATCGAAAAGCAAACAGGAAAGAAGGTGAAGCGCCTCAGGACCGATAATGGAATGGAATTCTGTTCCATGGAGTTTGATCAATTCTACAAAAATGAAGGAATTGTGCGGCATCGTACAGTACGGTACACATCACAACAGAATGGAGTTGCAGAAAGGATGAACAGGACACTGTTGGAGAGAGCTCGGTGTATGCTCTCTAATGCTGGTTTGTCAAAATGCTTTTGGGCCGAGGCAGTAAATACAGCTTGCTATTTGGTAAATCGGTCTCCCTCTACAACTATTGATTTTAAGATTCCTGAAGAGGCATGGTATGGTACGCCTACTAATTACTCTCATTTACGAGTATTTGGTTGCCTTACTTATTTTCATGTAAATGATGGTAAGCTTAAACCTGGGCAAAGAAAGATATATTTCTTGATTATGCTACTGGGATGAAGGGATACAGGTTGTGGTGTTTTGATCCTAAGTCACCTTAATTTGTTATTAGTAGGGATATTACTTTTGATGAAAATTACATGTTTCAACCGAGAAAGGAGTCTGTTGTTGATATTACAGATTCAGGAGAGGATACAAGCAAGCAGGTGAAGCTTGAGAGCAAAGTTACAGAAGGAGTATAGGAGAGCACTCATGTTGAACCAGTCAATGATGCTTAAGGTTCAACTTCGGGTGATGATACACTGCAAGAACAACAGTACAGTATTGCTACCGGGAGAGTAAGAAGGCAGATCAGTCCACCTAAGCGATACGCCTATCCAGATATGGTCGCTTATACATTAAGTGTGATAGAGTCTATTGAGATTCTAGAGCCTTTCACCTACAATAAGGCTATCAGTTCTGATGAAGCTGCAGAATGAACTGTTGCTCTGACTGAAGAGACGGAATCTCTTCACAAGAACCAAACATAAGAGTTAGTGAAGCCGCCCAGAGGACAGAAAATTATTGGCTGCAAATGGGTCTTTAAGAAGAAACAAGGAATTTCTTGTGCTGAGTCTATAAGATACAAAGCACGCTTGATAGCCAAAGGCTACAATCAAACAGAGGGTGTCGACTTTAATGAAGTATTCTCTCTAGTTGTGAAGCACATCTCTATTCGTGTGTTGCTAGCCATGGTTGCTTAGTTCGATCAATAGGTCGAGAAACTTGATGTGAAAACAGCCTTTCTTCATGGCGAGCTTGAAGAGCAAATCTTTATGCATCAACCAGAATGATTTGTTATTGAAGGCAAAGAAGACCATGTGTGCAGGTTAAAGAAATCTCTTTACGGTTTGAAGCAGTCACCTAGGCAATGGTATTTGAGGTTTGATACTTTCATGATTGAGCATGGTTACTTTAGGATTAAATATGATAGTTGTGTTTATCATCAGAAGCTTAATGATGGTTCTTTTATATATTTGCTTTTATATGTTGATGACATGTTAATTGCAGCTAAAAACATGTCTGAAGTTGATAAGTTGAAAGCTCAACTCAAATAAGAGTTTGAGATGAAAGATTTGGGAGTAGCGAAGAAGATTTTGGGAATGAAAATTCACAGGAATAGGCAAGAAGGAAAATTGTTCCTATCTCAGAAGAATACATCGAGAAGGTGTTGGAGAGATTTGGCATACTTGATGCCAAACCTGTGAAAACTCCACTTGCTGCTCATTTTCGACTTTCAGCAGATTTGTCTCCTCAAACTGATGAAGAGGAGAAGTACATGTCTCATGTTCCCTATGCCAGTGCAGTTGGAAGTATTATGTATGCTATGTTGTGCACTCGACGGATGTTTCACATGCAGTCAGTGTTGTAAGTCGATATATGGACAGACCAGGAAAAGGCCATTGGCAGGTAGTGAAATGAATTTTGTAATATTTGAAAGGATCTACTAATATTGGTTTGTGCTTTGACAGGGGAACTAATTCTGATTGCAAAATTACTGGATATTTAGATTCAGATTTTGCAGACAATTTGGATAGAAGAAGATCTCTGACAGGTTATGATTTCACTCTTTCAGGTAGTGTCATTAGTTGGAAGGCGACTTTACAGTCGACAGTTACTTTGTCCACTAAGGAGGTAGAGTATATGGTAGTTATAGAGGTAGTGAAAGAAGCTATTTGGTTAAGAGGCTTGGTTGAAGATCTCGGATTATACCAAGGAGTAATTATGGTGTTTTGTGACAGCCAGAGTGCTATCCATCTGACGAAGCACTAGATGTATCATTAGAGAACCAAACATATTGATGTCACGTATCACTTTATTCGAGAAATTGAAGTCATCAAATTTAAGAAAATTGGTACTGCAGATAATCCAACAGATATGATGATAAAGCCCATACCTTCGCACAAGTTCGAGTACTGTCTCGAATTACTTGGTGTTCAAAGTGGTGAAAGTTGAGCCCGTTGAGGCTAGAGAATACAGCAAGAATCCAAAGGACAATTGATACAGTTCAAGATAAGATGGAGAGATTTGTTATTCATTCAAGATAAGGTGGAGATTTGTTGATATGTCTTTAAATGAATAAACCAAGCCATCTTCTTAGACTTTTTCTCAAAATCAATTAGCTACCCTATGAAACCTCTAGCTACCCTAAAAATCATCAATAGCCACCCTATAAAGATCATAGCCACCCTATAAAGATCTTAACCACTCTATGAAATCTCTAACTACCCTAAAAGTAATCAATAGCCACCCTATGAAGATCATAGCCATCCTATGAAGATCTTAGCCACCCTAATGAAATCAATTGGGCCACCCTATGATTTTGATGTATGTGTGGGGTGAAGTGATGAAGGGTTTTAGAAGTTTTGTGATTGCACACATTTGTTACATTATTCTTTATTACATTTTCATATTTATCATGTAATAAATCTACTAAATTTCTTGTCTTAAATGTCTATTTTGCAGAAGATAATCATGGAGAGAAAGAGGATAAAATCAAATAAATATCAGTTAAATTCAGATTTAACTAGATCTATTTGGTTAGAGGAGGGTGATCCTAAATCCAGTTGGTTAAATTCAGTTTTTGGTGAATCAAATGGTTAAAGCTAAAGATCAAACGAGGACAACGTCAGGTCCAAATCCAAAGTGATAAATGGATAGAGAGGATCAACGGATGAGATGAAACAATTTTGACTCAGATTCTGACTAAATACATTTTAGTATTTGAATCATAATTTTCGCTACCGAAACTCAAATCTGATGATTCAAGATAATACAGAAAGAAAACTTAAAGGGATAAAACTCTTAAGTTGATCACTATCTCTAATTCTGTCATTATATAAGTTATATTCAGCAACCAACACGCCAATAAGATGCAGATCAGAACTGAATATCCACATCAAATCAAGTTTGGAGATAAGGGGAGGATTCATATTCAGAAATAACCAGCTTTCTCAATCTTCATACTCCTCTATCCTCTGTATTTATCCTATAAATACCTACAATCTCAAAGGCCAAGGGCGACGACCAAGCAGAGAGTAGAATTAAGGCTATTCTGTAGTTTGTAACTCAGCTTTTTAGTTTTCTTTTATTTATGTAACTGAGAGGAGAGGAGATTTCATGGAGGAATGAGAACAAGCTTGGGCTGAGGGTGACAACGCTGTAAGTAGAATCGAATCAAAGTTTTCTTTTTTTTCCTTTTCTGTTCTTATTTTTTTGTTTGCTTTCCTCTTCTGTGATTGTGAATTCAAATGACTCTGATAGTCTCGAAGTTACCTTGCCCTTGCAAGTATCGTTGATGGCTTATGGTGATGGATATCCATTTCTATGGTAGTGTAGCTTGCCTCTTCATTTAATAGTGTAAATCGGGAGTGGGGAAGATCCTATTTGTCATACTTCGCTGACCTTCAAACAAATGTACATCGTCGATACGAGTCAAAGGTAAGTAGGCGTCGAAGAGGTAAGTAAGTTTTTTTAGGTTTTAGTTTTCTTTCTTTTAATTTTTTAGTTTAGATTACCAATACCATCAACATCCAACTCTTTTATCACTCTTTTCGATTTCTTTGTATATATCTATTTTTTATTTTCTCCACCTTCTCAATTTACCACCTTCTCCTAACTTATCTGTAACTCTATTTTTATCTTTTCTTTTAAAGAACTAAAAGAATATCATTAACCATTGAATGTAACTTAAAAGAGTACATGCTAAAAAAGCTTCCATCGCTAGTCTCTCCTTGTGGATCACGACCCGCATGTCCACTTGCTATTGCGGTAGCATTGAGTACTTACACTCTTTATTCTAAGTTCTGAAATTCTATATTCTTGTGTGCAGATTCTAACTCAATCAAATTTTGGCGCCGTTGCCAGGGAGGGATGGTAAATTATTCTCTTTTTAAATTTACATTTTTGGTTAACTTTCTTTTTTGTTCTTGGTGTACAGGTTTAACAACAAGGAAATTTTGGCTGCAGTGGACATATAAGTGGCCCTGGACTCTGTTCAAGAAAGCAGAGCCCAGTAGCCCTCAGATTTTCTATATTCTAGTGGCAAACTGAGTGAATTACTAACCTGTATTTTTGCAGGTTGACTGAATTGCAAAGTTAAAACTCTGTAACTATTATTTTCTTGTTTGTCTCACTGTAAAAGTTTTATAACCTCAATAGTAAAATGATGTTTGTTAAATGCTAAGAACGGTTTAGACTTTGCATTTAGGCACATGTCTAATTCATTTACATTTTAGATTACTGTTGAAGAGTTCTAGAGCAAAAGGTACGTATGCATAACATATAGTTTAGGAAACATTCTTGGGTGATATTTGCTTGTGAATGTTACTTTTCTATATCTTGCACACATTGCACTAAATTGATTTAGGGCTTGTCCTGTAAACAAGACAAGGTGGGAAAATCATTACCCTCCCTTAGCCCGCAAACCATCTCCTCACTCACTAACTAGCTTAGCTAAAACTGAGTAGACGTTGGCCCTAGGAACATCTCAAACTCATATAGGAGACTGACCTAAGGGGGAAGTTGATTTGAATTTGACTCTTTCCAAATCGGTGTCTAAGATTGGGGATTAAGGGGCGAAACCCTGAAGGTTGGTGGTTTGACATAATTAGGCTCATTACTTAGGCACGAATACCTCCCACCGATCTTACCCCTACCTGACCGATTAACTTGTGGTCAGATTCAGTAATATACCCCCGTGGATAGTCTAACCAGTTAGGAGTCGTCTAGGTCTAAGGTTTACCTTAACTTAGAATAAATTTTTTCTTTTTGTTTGTTAGTTATTCTTTGTTTGATTTTGATAATTCTTGTGTGATATGGCTTATAACAACAATTTTTCCAATTTTAGTGATAATCCATATTTCTCCCCATTTGACTTGGATAATTCCAACCAGATTTTTTATAATATGAACCAATCAAATACACCAGGTTTGACTTGTCTGAATCAATACAACCCGCATCCCCAATCTTATGGCCATAATTTCCAAAATAATTCCAGCTCTTCACAGAGTCAATGGGGATTCACCTCCCCCGAGTCCAATTTTCAACCAACTTGTCCTCCTTATCCACCTTGTCCACAATTTTTACAATATTCATTCTCCGATTTTGCTTCCTATACACCGTTTCTAGACCAACCCATTAAAGAAAAATTCGAGTTAGAAAAGAGTATTGAAGCAATGTAGGAGGCCGAACGCAATTTCAGGCCTTCCCAATTCCACAATATTTCTAAGATTCATACTCAGTTCTACCAGTTCAAAATAGAAAGCCATCAATATTGGAAATGAGTATGCGTAAGTCCGAGTAACAATCACAAAATCTAATGGACTCACGATTTCACCACAAATTTCAAAACAAAACTTCATCTTTTCAAGTCCAATCACAACAAAACGATGAACCAATCGACTATGAAAAGCTGCTTGAAGCTATGACTCAGGCTCAAATCACTCATAATCATGACATAGATATAATGGTCAAAACTCTCCATTCTAACCCTTTGACCGTTCCTGATGTCGCTAATCATTCTGTTAGAGCCAAAGAATCATGTCGTTTTGGAAAACAAGATTCCATTTCAGCACACCTATTTGAACTTGCCCAAACTCCAAATTTTAAAAACCACTTTGACATTTTGGCAAGTTATCCCTTTCCTGAAATTGAACTTGAGAATGAATATGATCTTGAACTTCAACTTGGTAACTCAATTCTACTTCCTGATTCAATAATGACTCCGGTGTCTTCATCTGATTTCAATCCTTCTGCAGAGTCCACATTGGATCCTGTGCCTATCCATCGGGAAATTGAATCACCAATCTTTTATGATCATCATATTGAACTTGACCAATTTCATACTTTTGAAAGTCCTATTGACAAATTGGCAAGTTCTCATTTTACTATATTGAACTCCATGAGGAATGTGACCTTGAGTCTCAAATTTGTGATCCAGTTTAAATTTCTGAATCAATATTGACTCCTATTTTGCTACCTGATTTGAGCAATATTTTAGAATCAGTTTTAATTCTCATACCTGTCATTCTTGAACTTGAATCACCAATCTTAGAAAGTCACATTCCATTGTGAGAAAATGATTGTGGACTTGAGTTTCAACTTCCTGTTTTGGACACACTTCCTGAACAAATTTTGACTCCTGAACCTTAACTTGACTTCAGTCATTTTCTTGAGTCGATTGTAGTTCATGCCCTTCCTGATTCCAGATCAATCATTTCATCTTTTCATACTCCATTTTGGGACAGAGGTGTTGATAATAACTTAGAAATTAGTTTGAAAATTAGATGGGGTAAAATTCTTAATAAAAATTATTCATATATAAATCATTTTAGTGGGTTATATTAGAGAGTTTTCTGGTTGCTTCCTCCGAACTCCACGCAAATTAGATTGGGCCGCATTTCGTGGACCAATCAGACCACCACCGGAACCATCACCTTAAGGTAATATTTTCCTTCCCTTTCTTCTTTTTCATGCATCTATGCATTAATTCATACATTGAGGACAATGCATGAGATAAGTGTGGGGGAGGGTTCTAACATAACTTAGGTTTTCTTTTTATTATTTAAAAAATTATTATTAACATTTTATTTACTTTTAAAAACTTTTTGAAAATAGAAACAATATTTTAACATATTTCTTGTAAGAAATTAAGTCAATTTTAAGGAATAGGAGAATCATAATTAGAATTTCTTATACTTGATCAAAATAAGATTATTTGTTTGATTTCTAAGATTAGGAAGAAAATTTGTGAAAGTAATTTAGTCTTGATCTTTACCTTGATAATATATGCATGCTTTATATACTTACACACTTAGGGTTCAAAAACAAAGATTCTTATGCCTTATTTTAAAAAAAGAAAATATATATATATATATAAATAAAAATTCTTTGATTAAGTTGGGTATTTGTGTCTCATAAAGCATAAGTATTCAAACCTAAAGGCGGTTCATATAATAAAATTCTTAGTTTTGTGGCCTTATTTGCTCGAGTCCTTAAGTCCTTGGGGTATTTTCTCACCCAGTGCCATAAGACCGTTTGGTTTGGGAGTCACCGATTAAATACTCGCTACATGGGCAGATTAGAAAGCCTAATAAAACTAAAGAATAATATCATCAAAAAATAAAAAAATAAAAGAAAAAATAATAAGGCATAAGAGTTAGTTAAAGAACCCTTAGTCAAATTTTCACGGTCACGAAAGTATATATGACTTAGGGTAAAGTAATAGACTAGATGAGAAGTACAATTTGACTTCTGACTTTGATTGATAACAAATTTTTGACTAGAGACTAAGTTTAGGAATGAAAAATTCGGTTTTCCTATAACTTATAGATTGCTTGAACTGTTGGCCCAAGGTTACAATCAACCCATGTTTAGTGTATTTTGATGATTACAAAACATATTAGTTATTGGTACTAATATTATTTGTTGTTTAAGTGTGTTTCAGGTTTATTATCATACTAGAAGTACTCTCACTCATATACAAAGATCTTGGACTCAAATACAAGCTATTGGATTCAAGACAAGTCAAATTGGGCTCAAAGTGCAATATTGAAGATCAAGTGAAGATTGCCCATGTTGAAGTCTTGAAGACCTAGAAGCTTGTAAGTGTAGTTTTTGTTAAAGATAGAATATGTAAATTTTGGCTCTAGGATTTGCACACACATGTGTTTTGAATATGTCTATGTTTTTGAAAATGGTGTTTCTAAGTTTATGCCTTAGTTTAATACATACATGTACCCAAAGCCTTATATCTTCAAAACTTGTTTAAATACATGTATATAAACTATTTTCAGCATAACACTTAGCTTAAGATTTTTAAAGGAATTTTTACAAATTTTTCTAACTCAAAAATCTGCCCAGAAAAACCTTATTTCAGGCAGACCGGTCGACCGGCAGTCGACCGGTCGCTGTGTCCAGACATGCACGGGCTGTGCATATCTGCCAGTCGACCGACCCTAAATATCGGTCGACTGATTTTTTGTGGCCTGCTCTCTGTATTTTTCGGTCGACTGGGTCGGTCGACCGATAGAAGGAAACTGTGTTTCCTTCTGTGAGATCGGTCGACCGACAGTCGACCGGAGCCCTAACGGCTCTTTTGCCAGCAGAGACCCGGTCGACCGGCAGTCGACCGGTAAGCCTGCAACAAGCCCAACGGCTCTTTCCTCTTTGGGCATTTCTGAAAAACTGTTTTTGGGTTTCTCTTTAACAGAGTTTTTAGGAGTTGTTGGGGTGCTTTTGCAGAAGATTTTAGCAGAAAAAATCAGGGTTTTAACCTATTCTCTCCCTATAAATAGTGGGGAATAGGCCTTAGTTATTTACCAAGAAAAAATTACAAGTTTTCATTGTTTTCAAGAGAAAGAGAAAAATAGTTTAAAGCTTTCATTTCCATTCTTTCAATTTGGTTTTTCAGTTGTTGTTTGATCTCTAATATCACTCTACAACTGAAGCTTTTCTCACCACACTTCATAGTGCCAAAAATTTCATATTCTCTCTATAGGTGAAGTTGTAAAAGTGTGAGAGTGTTTGTAAAAGAGAAAGAGTGTTGTGGTCTAGTTGAGATCACAAATTTGTAATCTTTTGTTCTTGTGGAGACAAGTTCCTAAGGGGAACTTCTTTGTAAGGTGAAGCTACGGGCTTGAGGTCTTTGGAGGCCTTTCTTGTACGGGATCCTACGGGGATAGTGGAAACCCTTCACGGAGGTGAAGGCGGGGACTAGAGCTACGGGCTCGAACCTCGAAACAAATCACTTTGTTTGCGATTGGCTTGGCGTTCCTCTTGCTTATTTTCTTGCTTTAAATTACTTCCAATTTGTTGCTTGTGAACTAACTCTTATTTGTGCTATCCTTACTTGTTTACTTAACTTGCCTTCAATATTTCTTGCTACAATACTTGTGTGCATTTCATCATAGCATTTCATACTTGGAATTGTTCGATCACACCTCAATACAACACGGTTGCATTGCGCACCTCTAACCCATTTAAGGGGAATTGGGAGGAAGGAGTTCAGAACCTCGCAAGGGGTATTCGGCTCTTAGTCGTGTTTTGAGAGATCGTTGCATCCTCACTTAAGTAAAATTTAAAAGATCATTAGATTAGCAATTACACCTATTCACCCCCCCTCTAGGTGTATTTCAATTGGTATCAGAGCTTGGACTCTAGGATTTGGCTTAACAACCTTAGAGAGATCCTTTTATTGCTAATCACTTCATTCATTTCCACATAGTAAACATGGCCGATGGAATTAAGACCCCACCTAAGTTTGATGGACTTAACTTTCCCATATGGAAGGTTAAGATGACCGTGTTCTTGCAATCTCTAGGTAGTCGAGTTGCAAAGGCCGTGACTAAACAATTTAGTGTACCCCCGGTGATGAATCTACTTGGTCCGAAATTGAGACCAAAGAGTTTGATGCCAATGCTAGGGCTCATTATGCACTCCTACAAGCCCTCAATGATGATGACATAGCTAGAGTCATCCATTGCAAATCCGCCTATGAGATTTGGACCCATTTGCTAGTAACACATGAGGGGACATCACAAGTGAAGAGGGCCAAGATAGACCTTCTTCGGTCCCAATATGAAAATTTTTGCATGCAAGAGAATGAAACCATAGATGATATGGTTACTAAGTTTACAAAGATTACTAATGGTCTTGCTTCTCTAGGTGAAGAAATCAACAATGACCAAAGGGTGAGAAAGATCATCCGGGCTCTTCCTCCATCATGGGAAGTGAAAGCTACAACATTGAAGGAACTCAATGACAAAGATGAGATTGAGCTCATTGGACTCATTGGGAACTTGAAGACCCATGAGATGGAGAGAAAGGCAAGGGAGGACATGGCACCTACCAAAAAGAAGACCATTGCCTTCAAAAGTCATGCTACCTACTCCGACGAAGATGACGAAGAAGAAGATGACGAGGAGCTCTCACTTCTAGTCAAAAATGTCCGGAGGATGTACAACAAGGCAAAGTTCCAAGGAAGGAGGAGATGGCAAGGAGGCAAGGAAGAAAGGAAGATCACTTGCTTTAATTGCCAAAAGCCGGGACACATAGTAGCGGAGTGTCCGGACCAAGTGAAGCCATCTTCATCCAAGAAGCCATACAAGAAGAAGGCTATGAAAGCAACATGGGATGACGAAAGTGAATCCGAGGAGGAGATCGACACCGCCAACATGTGCTTCATGGCAAATGAGAGCACAAGCAAGGTATCCCCCTCAACTCTTCTTGATGATGATTTATCCATGGATGAGCTAGGAGAAGCTTTTATGGAACTTTCTAGCAATTATGATTTCTTAAAGAAGAAATATTTAAAAATGAAAAAGGATAATGAATCTCTTAATATTCAAATTGTAAATCTTTCTAAAGAAAATAATGACTTACATTCTTCTTTAGTTTCCACTAAAAATGATTTTGAAAAATATAAGATTGCTTGTAAAGGAAAGACCCCATTTGTAGATTCTAATGAGATTGCCATGCTTAAGGAAAGATTAGACTCATTAGATGTTGTTTTGAAAAAGTGTAGTGAGTTTGATAAAAAGAAGATGGAGAATATGTTTCCTAAGAAACAAGCTCCCAAGAAAAATGTTCATCATGCTCATGTTCATGTTCATGCTACACAACCTATACAACATGGTAAACCCCCAAAGCTTGCTCACACTTCACATACACACCATGCATTTATGTATAGGAAAGTGTACTCATGTTCACATTGTGGACGGAAAGGACACTTAGCTAATTTTTGCTATGATAGACTAAGTGCATCATCTCATAATGTTTGGGTTCGTAACACTAACTTTCAAGGACCCAAGAAAGTTTGGGTACCAAAATCAACTATTGTTTTAAATGATGTAGGTACTCTCCAAAGCTCAAAGACGTAGAGGTTTATGGTATCTTGATAGCGGTTGCTCAAGGCACATGACTTGGGACATCAACAACTTTGCAACCCTATCAAGATATCATGAGGGTGGCACCGTCACCTTCGGAGATGACGCCAAGGGTAAAATCATCGGTATTGGTAATGTAAAACTTGGCACCTCTCCTTTAATTGAAAATGTTGTTTTAGTTGATGGCCTCAAGCATAATCTCTTGAGTGTTAGTCAACTTTGTGATAAAGGTTTTGATGTTGTTTTTGATAATGTTTCTTGTAAAGTGATTGATAGAACTTCTAATGTTTGTGTATTTTCCGGTTTTCGTGAAAGCAATGTTTACATGATTGATATGTTAAATATGTCTTGTAATATTACTTGTTTAAAAGCCCTCGATGACGACTCTTGGTTGTGGCATAGGAGATTAGGCCACGTTTCATTTGACCATATTTCTAGGCTTAACTCTAAGGAAATGGTGAAGGGTATTCCTTCATTGAACTTTGAAAAGGACCGAGTTTGTGACGCATGTCAATTGGGAAACAAACTAAGTCCTCATTCAAATCAATTAAGGATATCATGTCATCACGTCCATTAGAGCTAATCCACATGGATTTATTCGGCCCAACACAAACCAAAAGTTTAAGTGGGAGTAGATTTGCTTATGTTTTAGTAGATGATTTTTCGCGTTTTACTTGGGTTTATTTTCTTGAACATAAAAGTCAAACCTTTTCATATTTTCAAGCCTTTAAGAAAAGAGTTGAAAAGGAAAATGACTCCTCAATAATTAAAATAAGAATTGATAGAGGAGGTGAGTTCATTAACCTTCCCTTTACCACTTTTTGTGAGGAACATGGAATAAAACATGAACTTTCTTGTCCTAGAACTCCACAACAAAATGGAGTAGTTGAGCGGAAAAATCGTACTTTGCAAGAGATGGCTAGGACAATGTTAAATGAATATGGTCTACCACATTATTTGTGGGCCGAGGCCGTTCATACTTCATGTTACATTGCAAATCGTGTTTTCCTATGTAAAAATACTACTAAGACTTCTTATGAGATGTATTTTTCTAGAAAACCTAATGTTTCTTATTTCAAAGTGTTTGGTTGCAAATGTTTTGTTTTAAATACAAATATTAATTTGGGAAAATTTGATGCTAGATCATATGAGGCTATTTTTGTAGGTTACTCAAATACTAGTAAGGCTTATAGAGTCTTCAATAGGTCAACTTTGACTATTGAGGAATCTATTCATGTTAAATTTGAGGAATCTAACAAGTTTGTTAAGAATTGTGTAGAATTGATGCTTTAGATGAAGGCTTGGAGAAAGTGACCTTAGAGGATGCTTCTACCATGGGAGACAAGCCAAAGGATGGTGATGGAAGTGAAGCCAAAGTGGAAGAGGCTCAAGGAAATGAACATCAAGCAAATGAAGAGGAGCCCTCTCAACCACTACCAAAGGATTGGAGATTCAATCCTCATCATCCCAAGGACCTCGTCATAGGTGAAGTATCAAAAGGGGTAACCACTCGCTCTAAGATTCAAGATTTTTGTGGTAATTTTGCTTTTATTTCACACATAGAACCTAAAAATGTCCTCGAGGCCGAGGCCGATTCATATTGGTTGCTTGCCATGCAAGAGGAGCTCAATCAATTTGAGCGCAACCAAGTTGGCACCTTGTTCCTAGGCCCCAAGATAGACCTACTATTGGCACTAAATGGATCTTTAAGAACAAGTTGGATGAATCGGGTAATGTAGTTAGAAACAAGGCTAGGTTAGTTGCCCAAGGTTACACTCAAATCGAAGGGATTGATTTTGAAGAAACCTTTGCACCCGTAGCACGGCTCGAAGCCATACGGATGACCTTAGCATATGCCTCATTTAAAGATTTTAAGTTATTTCAAATGGATGTAAAAAGTGCTTTTCTTAATGGTTATATTGATGAGGAGGTGTATGTTGAACAACCCCCCGGGTTTGTTGATCCTACACACCCTAATTATGTTTATAAATTAGATAAAGCATTATATGGTTTGAAACAAGCCCCTAGGGCTTGGTATGAAAGATTGTCTTCATTTTTGCTTTCAAATAATTTTAAGAAAGGAAAAGTAGATAAAACATTATTTACCAAACATGTAGATCAAGATATCCTCATAGTTCAAATTTATGTTGATGACATTATTTTTGGATCTACTAATGTTTCTCTTTGCAAGAATTTTGAATCATGCATGAAAAAGGAATTTGAGATGTCTATGATGGGGGAGCTCAATTTCTTCCTTGGACTTCAAATCAAGCAACGTAGTGATGGGACATTCATCAACCAAGCCAAGTACACCAAAGAACTTATCAAGAGGTTCGGGCTTGAAGGATCCAAAGTAGCAAAGACTCCCATGGCAACCACTACAAAACTTGACAAAGATGAACAAGGTAAGGAAGTAGACATCAAATTATTTCGTAGCATGATTGGTAGTTTACTCTATCTTACGGCTAGTAGGCCGGATATAATGTTTTCCGTATGTTTATGTGCACGTTTTCAATCTTGTCCTAAGGAATCACACTTAATTGCGGTAAAACGCATAATTAGGTATCTTAAGGGCACAATTGATTTAGGTTTATGGTACCCGAAAACTAACCAATTTACCATGACTAGTTATTCGGATGCCGACTATGCCGGTTGTAGGGTAGATAGGAAGAGCACAAGTGGCACTTGCCAATTCTTGGGCAATTGTCTTGTGTCTTGGTCTTCCAAAAAGCAAAATAGTGTAGCCCTTTCAACCGCCGAGGCGGAGTATGTTGCGGCCGGAGCTTGTTGTGCACAAGTTCTTTGGATGCAACATACTCTTCTCGATTTTGATTTACATTTTGATCATGTTAAAATTTATTGTGATAATACTAGTGCTATTCACATGACCAAAAATGCTAATCAACATAGTAAAACCAAACATATAGACATTAGATATCATTTTCTTAGAGATCACTTTGAAAAAGGTGACATTGATATAGATTTTGTTTCAACCGATTTTCAACTTGCGGATATTTTCACAAAACCTTTGGATTATGCAAGATTTTCTTTTATTTGTGGTGAATTAAATGTTTGTAAAATTGATACTTAAAGTATTTTAGTTGTTTTTGTTTTGGTTTCTAATATGTTTGTTTTGTTTTGTTTTGTCTTAAAATTTTTTTTTACCCTTTTTGATGTATGACAAAAAGGGGGAGAAAATGTATGGGGAGAAAATATGTATATGGAGAAAAATAAATATATGAGTTTCTTGTTTGAGTTTTTATATGGTGATGACCTTGTTGAAAAATGATTTTTGTATACTTACATAGTTTTTCATATTCTTGTCAATATATAGCATTGTTTAAGGGGGAGTTTTTCAAGCTTTTCCTCTTTTATTTGTTTAATAACTCATATGTTTTGTCATCATCAAAAAGGGGGAGATTGTTGGCCCAAGGTTACAATCAACCCATGTTTAGTGTATTTTGATGATTACAAAACATATTAGTTATTGGTACTAATATTATTTGTTGTTTAAGTGTGTTTCAGGTTTATTATCATACTAGAAGTACTCTCACTCATATACAAAGATCTTGGACTCAAATACAAGCTATTGGATTCAAGACAAGTCAAATTGGGCTCAAAGTGCAATATTGAAGATCAAGTGAAGATTGCCCATGTTGAAGTCTTGAAGACCTAGAAGCTTGTAAGTGTAGTTTTTGTTAAAGATAGAATATGTAAATTTTGGCTCTAGGATTTGCACACACATGTGTTTTGAATATGTCTATGTTTTTGAAAATGGTGTTTCTAAGTTTATGCCTTAGTTTAATACATACATGTACCCAAAGCCTTATATCTTCAAAACTTGTTTAAATACATGTATATAACTATTTTCAGCATAACACTTAGCTTAAGATTTTTAAAGGAATTTTTACAAATTTTTCTAACTCAAAAATCTGCCCAGAAAAACCTTATTTCAGGCAGACCGGTCGACCGGCAGTCGACCGGTCGCTGTGTCCAGACATGCACGGGCTGTGCATATCTGCCAGTCGACCGACCCTAAATATCGGTCGACTGATTTTTTGTGGCCTGCTCTCTGTATTTTTCGGTCGACTGGGTCGGTCGACCGATAGAAGGAAACTGTGTTTCCTTCTGTGAGATCGGTCGACCGACAGTCGACCGGAGCCCTAACGGCTCTTTTGCCAGCAGAGACCCGGTCGACCGGCAGTCGACCGGTAAGCCTGCAACAAGCCCAACGGCTCTTTCCTCTTTGGGCATTTCTGAAAAACTGTTTTTGGGTTTCTCTTTAACAGAGTTTTTAGGAGTTGTTGGGGTGCTTTTGCAGAAGATTTTAGCAGAAAAAATCAGGGTTTTAACCTATTCTCTCCCTATAAATAGTGGGGAATAGGCCTTAGTTATTTACCAAGAAAAAATTACAAGTTTTCATTGTTTTCAAGAGAAGAGAAAAATAGTTTAAAGCTTTCATTTCCATTCTTTCAATTTGGTTTTTCAGTTGTTGTTTGATCTCTAATATCACTCTACAACTGAAGCTTTTCTCACCACACTTCATAGTGCCAAAAATTTCATATTCTCTCTATAGGTGAAGTTGTAAAAGTGTGAGAGTGTTTGTAAAAGAGAAAGAGTGTTGTGGTCTAGTTGAGATCACAAATTTGTAATCTTTTGTTCTTGTGGAGACAAGTTCCTAAGGGGAACTTCTTTGTAAGGTGAAGCTACGGGCTTGAGGTCTTTGGAGGCCTTTCTTGTACGGGATCCTACGGGATAGTGGAAACCCTTCACGGAGGTGAAGGCGGGGACTAGAGCTACGGGCTCGAACCTCGAAACAAATCACTTTGTTTGCGATTGGCTTGGCGTTCCTCTTGCTTATTTTCTTGCTTTAAATTACTTCCAATTTGTTGCTTGTGAACTAACTCTTATTTGTGCTATCCTTACTTGTTTACTTAACTTGCCTTCAATATTTCTTGCTACAATACTTGTGTGCATTTCATCATAGCATTTCATACTTGGAATTGTTCGATCACACCTCAATACAACACGGTTGCATTGCGCACCTCTAACCTATTTAAGGGGAATTGGGAGGAAGGAGTTCAGAACCTCGCAAGGGGTATTCGGCTCTTAGTCGTGTTTTGAGAGATCGTTGCATCCTCACTTAAGTAAAATTTAAAAAGATCATTAGATTAGCAATTACACCTATTCACCCCCCCTCTAGGTGTATTTCATGAACTCTTACAATAATACTTCAAATATTCTTCTCTTTCAAAATGTATTTTCAAAATACAAATATTTTGTTTCTTTTCTTTATGGATTTTATGGGTGCAATCCTCTGAAAATTCTCACGAGACAAAACTCGTCCTCTATAGGTAACTTAGAGGTTTAACGGCTTGTTGCACATGCTCAGTGCAATCACGTGACCCACAAAAGTGGTCTAATAACCTTTGGTTTAGATTTATTATTTTGCTCGAGAATGAGCAAAAGATAGGTGTGGGGGTGTGATTGCATACATTTATTGCATTATTTTATATTACATTTATCATATAACAAATCTGCTAAATTCCTTATCTTAAATGTCTATTTTGCAGAAGATGTTCATAGGGAGAAAGAGGATAAAATCAAATAAATATAAGTTAAATTTAGATTTAACTAGATCTATTTGGTTAGAGGAGGATGATTCCAAATCCAATTAGTTAAATTCAGTTTTTGGTGAATCAAATGGTTAAAGCTAAAGATCAAGCGAGGATAACGTCAAATATAGAGTCCAAATCCATAGGGATAAGTGGATAGAGAGAAGATCAACAGATGAGATGAAGTAATTTTGACTCAAATTCTAACTGGATACATTTTAATATTTGAATCATAACTTTCGCTACCGAAACTCAAATCTGATGATTCAAGATGATCCAGAAAGAATCCTTAATGGGTTACAACTCTTAAGTTGATCACTATCTGTAATTCTGTCATTATATAAGTTATATTCAGCAACCAACACGCCAACAAGGTACAGATCAGAACTGAATATTCACAACAAATCAAGTTTGGAGATAAGGGGAGGATTCAAATTCAGAAATAACCAGCTTCCTCTATCTTCATACTTCTCTACCCTCTGCATTTCTCCTATAAATACCTACAATCTCAAAGGCAAAGGGGGCCGACCAAGCAGAGAGTAGAATTTACGCTATTCTGTAATTTGTAACTTAGGTTTTTAGTTTTCTTTTATTTATGTAACTGAAAGGAGAGGAGATTTTCATGGAGGAATGAGAACAAGCTTGTACTGAGGGTGACACCGGTGTAAATAATCTTTTGTTTCATTGTTATTTGAATCGAATCGAAGTTTTCTTTTCTTTTCTGTTCTTATTTTTTTTGTTTGCTTCCCTCTTCTGTGTTTGTGAATCCAAATGACTCCAATAGCCTCGAAGTTGCCTTACCCTTATAAGTGCCGTTGATGGCTTATGGTGATGGATATCCATTTCTATAGTAGTGTAGCTTGCCCCTTCATTTCATAGTGTAAAATGGGAATGGGAAAGATCTTATTTGTCATACTTCGCTCGCCTTCAAATAAAGGTACATCGTCGATACGGGTCAAAGGTAAGCAGGCGTCGAAGAGATAAGTAAGTTTTTTTAGATTTTAGCTTTCTTTCTTTTAATTTTTTAGTTTAGATTATCAACACTATGAACACCCAACTCTTTTATCACTCTTTTCGATTTTTTTGTATATATCTATTTTTTATTTTCTCCACCTTCTCAATCTACCATCTTCTTCCTAACTTAACTGTAACTCTATTTTTTTCTTTTCTTTTAAAGAACTAAAAGAAGATCTTTAACCATTGAATGTAACTTAAATGAGTACTTGCTAAAAAAGCTTCCATCGCTATTCCCTCCTTGTGGATCACGACCCGCATAACCACTTGCTATTGGGGTAGTATTGAGTACTTGCACTCTTTATTCTAAGTTCTGAAATTTTATATTCTTGTGTGCAGGTTCTAACTCAATCATTTTGCCTATAAATAGGTGTCACATTGCATTGCATGAGACTTCAAGGTAAGGAAGTGAGAAAGAGAGAGTTGCTAAATATTATATTTTCCTCTCCTTTCTCTTGCCATTTATCTTCCTTTTGTTATGCTCTACTGAGTTGGGTTTCATTGGGCTTGGGTGAGTGAAATTAGAGTTGTAATCTCTTACATTCTCCCCTTTTAATTAGTGAATTCCTCTTGCTGCTTTCTCCGTAGATGTAGGTCACATTGACCGAACCATGTTAAACACTTGTGTGCTGTCCTCTTTATTTCTATTAGCTTATATTACTATTTGTCTCTCTTTATACTTATCATCTCTTGCATTAGAAACTCACTGATGCAACACGAGCGACCCCACCCTAGCAAACTGGACTTACTTTGCAGCATTTCACGCAGCATTTCCATCTTGAAGGGTACAGACAGCTGAAAGTTCCGTAGGTGATTTTTCATCGGTAAAGACCCCGGATACCAACATCAATAGCACCAACATAGCTTTCAGAATCGCCATTGTCATTCTTGTTCTGGTGCAGAAAGATTATGAGATACCTTTAGGGCTTTATAAACAAGAATACTGAGAAGTTGTTCCTTTTTAAGTAGGCAACAGCTGAGGTATTTGTTGCGTGAACCCTATAAATTGGCACTTATCTGGGGAGTGTCTAAATGAAAGTGAAAGATTTGTGTGCTTTGATGTGGACTTGGAAGTCTAAATTCTATTTTTTGTTGGAATGTGTTTTAGTTTGGTCAGCTAATTGCTTGAACGAACACAATAATAAAAGTCCTTCTTATATAAGTGCAAATGCACAAAGCCTCTAGAAAATGTTCCATCTGCAACTGATTCTATATTTTGATTATTGGAGGGAGATCAATGGAGATGTATGCAACATTAAAAACAAAAATGTAGTGTTTTTTCCCCCCGACATAGTTGCTTAGCTTGTAGTCGTTTTGGTTGCCTAGTTTTGGTAGCTTTTAACTCAAGTAACCATACTTGCAATTTATGATATTGCATAGACCTTTTGTTTGTGTAGGAATGAGTGAAGAACGCTGATCCATGTGCCCGATCCGGCGTAATTCTCTTTTGGTTCATGTAGCCTACCCCAAATACTTGGGACAAATGGTTTTGTTGTTGTTGTTGTTGTTGTTGTTTGCATAGACCGTTTGTTTGTATAGTGGTCAAAAATATAACCCCCGCGCACGAATGCGACACGTGACAGATCTAGTGAATCATGGAATAACGGATCTCAGGTTTTGTCCAGCAAATCTCACCCGACCACCTGGCTGTCAGAGCGGTTATAACCATTAGGCATGTTGGGCAATAGAGACGGATCTAGACTTCAATCATTGCCAGCCGGCACGTCGCCGACCATCACGCGCCACGTAAACCAATTACAGCTGGGACGTTACACGCAGTTACGGTCGTGAGCAAATCCAAAGACGAAAATCTCGAAGGCCATAACCCAGCTCACGGTATCTCAGCTATAAAAATTGATCTGCTTCTCTTATATAAGAGATCGAACCCTAGAGAATCAAATCTGTAATAGAGTGTTGAGTACCCACTGTAATCTTTTAGCATTAGTGTAATCTCTCTCTTTACATCGTGAGTTTTTCCCACAACAGGTTTGCCACATAAATTCTCTAGTGTTTGCGTCGCTCTATTTTCTCTTTCATAAATCTTATTACAAATTGAGTGTAGACAAGGAATTTGCCTCTAATTGACTCCTTAAGAATCCATCTTCAAGTCAACAGACTATCGCGATTGCAAATCCCTTCAGAACCTTTTATCCATTCAAACACTTCACCATTAGTTATATCCATCAATTTCAAGTAACAAGTTAACCCCAAAATTGCAAAGTAAGAGAAAAATAAAGGGAAAAAAAACAAAGCAGATTAATCTAAAACGGAGGACAACTCTTTCTACACACATATAAATAGGTTTGAAGTGACTCAAGCAGTTTAAGTTTTGTTGCAACTAAATATATTAACTTGCAAAAGAAAAAAGTTTAATACATTATAAATGCGCATTTAATAATATCAGCTGAAATAAAACACCAGATAATAACTGTAAGCCATCATAATAATTGTCTGAGAAAAATCTCATGAAGCTAAAATATAAAATGTACTAAAAATACAAATATTATTACTGAAAAATTGATATAAAAACTCCCATTCAAAAAGACAATCACACATATACTCTCACTCAGAAAAAACAATAATCAAGATGACTCTAGTACCCCCATGCATGCACAATTTCCCTGAAAGGGTGGTCACTAAGAGTCTTTTGGTGAGTGGCTCTGCACTATTCTCCAATGTGAACTTATGCACTATGTCAAAAAGTACATCAAGTTGACAAAAGAAGCTGATGCAAAATGAAACTCCTTTATACTGTAAACCTAAAGTTAGAGGGCAGAAACGAAACCATTCAATGAGCATTGCATAATCTCACTCAGCTATCTGGTTACAAGACCAAAAATCACCATGTTATATCAATAATTAGATCAACTATATAAGTCAAAAGTGACCTAATCAATAAATACATAGTCCAACACTCTAGAAGGTACTTTCTCTATTAAGCGAAAGAGCTCTTGTAGGATCAAAATGCAATGATAGATTCAAGAACAATATCATTTATACTACAAAAAAAGATAATAAAAATTCGGGTAAGGTGTTCTTAGCAGCAATGTCTTGATCTTTCAGAAATTTACAGAAAATTTCAGAGTGTTGATTGTCCTGATCAATCTAGTCATAGTATTCTCCCACTCGATCAAACCTTACAACATTTAGTTTCTGATTCAACTGTCGCTCAACTTGATAGGTCTTGAAAACTTCTAAAGAGTCAGATTTCCCGTGGATGGGAAAGATATAAGCATAACGGGAGAAATCACCAATGAATGTAATGAAATATCTATGACCTCCCCGAGAAAAGATGAAAAAAAGGTTCACAAATATCAGTATGGATAAGCTGAAGTGGATTTGTACTCTTGTTGACTCAAATTTTCTCATTTTGATCAATCTCCCTTGAATACAATCAAGACCGGTGGTGAAATTAGAAAATTCTAGAGCCTAAAAATACCTCTCTTTAGAAGAGAGTGCAATATCTCTTTGAAAATATGCTCAAAATATTGATGCCACAATATAGAGAACTGCGAGAAAATCCTAGGGCGTTTTGTAGAAGTAAGTAAAATGTATGAGAAAAAACTGACACATAATAAAAACTGCTCATATGATGCATCCAATGTCAATTTGAATAAACCATTAACTAGTAAATCAGAACTAACATAATCACCATGAAAATGGATAATAAAACTAGATTCATTCAAATTATCCCCGCAACCAGAACTTTTAAAAATGATATCATATCTAAAAAAAAAATTAATCTGGAACATACATCAAAGTATGCCTCATAGATGACACATAAAGGTTTTCCTTCAGACCTAAAACCTGACTAGAACTTAAAATTGGTATGAAAGTTCCTATCAACTCCACTATACTGTCTATCCATGACAGATCACTCAAACTGATGCTTGATGACCACAAGCAAATATTTAGCATTCTCCTTCTCAGGAATTTCACCAAACATAATAGGAACTATAGAAGACTTAATTATAAGAATACTCATCTTGTTGGTTTTAATCATTTATCAATAGATACCTCAATTGCTGCCTTTGAGCATAAGTATTTGTTGGATCAATAATGGGCTTGTCTTCAGTTAATACAAAATTATAGTCAAGACAACATAATACTGAAAAACCCTAGAGGGGGTGAATAGGTGTAAATGCTAATCTAGAAACTAAATGCGGAAGCTTAAAAATTATTTTGCAACACACTTAATACAACCAACAAGTGTAGCCGAATTTCTCGTGAAGGGCTCTGGACTAACTCCTCTTGATTCCCCTAGATAAGGGTTGAGGTGCTATATGAAGCTCTTGTGGTTAAGTATAAGTGAGGCACACACACAAGCAAGATAAGTATATAATAGATATATAACAATATGAATGATGCAAGGCACAACACGAGCAAATAGATATGAATGATATGAATGATGCACAACACAAATAAAGAGAGAGGGTTAAGAGACAATGGATCAAACGCAAACACAAAGATATGTTTCGAGGTTGAGCCCCTAGCTCTATGTCCCCGCCTTCACCGAGAAGGATTTCTAATCCACTAAAGGAGTACCGAACTCCTCTCTCAACCTTACAATGCCACCGAGGCAATACAACCACAATCCACCTCTACCGAAGAGGGATAAGGCCCGTAGCCAACAACCAAACTCAATCACCTCTACCGAAGAGGGATACAAACCAATACCACTCCGATCAACCTCTACCAAAGAGGGATACACAAATACAAGGAGGGTTTACAACAAGTGGTTACAAAGACCACAAACTATCTCTTTTCCACAAAACAAAGATCCTAAATAGATTAGGATAGAATGATATAGCTCAAGTGAAAAACTAGGTGTTTGGAAAACAAAAACTCAAAGAAAACACTTGGGAAAACTCTTTGTAAATGATAGAATTGAAGAACAAAACAAATCTCCCAAATTTCTATTTTCTTTGATTTTCCAAACCCTAAAACACAAAACCAATTTGGAAGTTTAAAGCCCAAAAACACTTTTGAAAACTTGTTTTAAACACTGGAGAAACTCTGGAATTTTTCTTATCAAAAGTCTTATCAAAAACCCCAAAGAGATGAGGTATTTATAGGCCAAACAGAAAACTAGCCGTTAGGCTGATCTGTCAGCCTGACAGGCTTGCGGTCGACCGCCCGTCGACCGCCAACGGTCCCAAATATGACCGTTGGGGCATCCCGGTCGACCGCCCCAGATACAGAGAGCAAAGCTCTCTGGTCCGGTCGACCGACCGGGTCGACCGGCCCATTGCCTGGCCAGACGTGCACAGCCTTGTGCACATCAGTCGACCGAGCGGTCGATCGGCTCTGGCATACGGTCGACCGTCCCGGTCGACCGCCAAAGCATGGCAGCCAATTTATTGGGTCAGAAAAACAGGTTAAAATATTTCTAATAAATCCCATAAATCTTGTAAAAATCCCCAAAAATAGTTTTATCATTTTGCATTGATATATAAACTTGTGATAACATTTCAACTCAAATATCAAGCATATGAAACTATTTTTGTGTTTTATCATTTTATCAAAAACCAACACTTGTATTTTATCAAACTTGGATTTTTCTCAATAGGAAATCTGATTTTTCTTAAAACTCATGAATAGACATATCAAAATAAGTTTGTTTAAGATATGAAGCATGTATGTATATAGAATACATCTAATATACATAAAAACCATTTAAACTTGTTTTGATCTAAACTATTCATAAAAACCAATATCCATAAAACGTGTGTGTTGTGCACTTGAGCATATCAACTATTCTTATCTTTACAAATGGATCTAAAACACACTAAACTAAACTATGGATACCTAAGTCTTCTTGACGATCTTCCATCTTCAAGTCGACTCGGTCTAAACTCCATGATCCAACGAGCATGGCTATGTATGATCTTGATGCTCGGGCCCTGGAATCACCATGTGAAAGCTTCCAAACTCCTCTTTTGAAGTAATCACCAACTAATATCTTGTTACATGATCTGAAACTAAAATCACAAGATTATTAGTAAACATAACTACATGAGTTAATCATCATCAAAACTAGAGTGGAAAGCCTCCGGGCCAACAATCTCCCCCTTTTGATGATGACAAAACTCATGGAGTTATATATGCATGGATTAAAGTTAAGCTTCAAAGAAGCTCCCCCTTAACTCATGCATAGCAATAAATAATAAATATGTGCAATGAAAGCTCTTAACATGTATGCATAGTTATGCATAAAACAAATAACACATGTTCTTATATCAACTGAAATTTTCAAACAAAAACAAACATGCTCTAGATGCTCTAGATACCAATGCTCTAGATACCATTAAAACATCTAGATATCAATTAAACTTAATATATGCAAAAACATAACTATGCATATAAAACATGTACCAATCATGCATATATAGAGAAGATTTTAAGTTTATATGCATGTTAAACTCTCAAATAATTCTCCCCATTTTTGTCAATCATCAATAAAGGGGTAAAAGCAAAACTAAATCAATAAATTTTTCTCCCCTTTTTTTTCTAAAACAAAAAAATATCATATAGGGGTGACAATCAATTAGGATATCAATTGAAAATATGTCAAAGTAGCATCTTGATACCATTTAAAGTAAACATAGATCATAAATAATGGTATATGCTATATACATTCATGAAGAGGAAGATGTGAAGCTTCCCTACATACATACATTACATGAAGGAGGGATGACAAGCCCTGATTCACATAACGTACACTATGCAATGCATAAGAGGAGATGTGAAGCTCCCCTACACACGTGTACCACATAAAGAAGAGATGTCAAGCTCCTCAATACAAGATACACTCAACATGAATCTATATGTAGAAGAGATGTTAAGCGCTCTCCTTGCTATAGGCAATACAAATCAAAACTTTTGTATTTATCTTTAAACAAAATTTGAGATACCAAATTAAAACATTCAAATAAACATCTTGATATCAAAGAGAGTATTTTTCTTTTTAAGCATATGATATCAATTTTAAATTTTTATTTTCTATCATAAAGCAAGGGAGTGAAAATACAAATATCAATTGAAATATGAAAATCGAATTTTCTCTCCCTTTATGAATACCAACAAAACACATGAATAAGCTTGTTTAAGAATGCCAATTGAAAGCTAAATCAATTGAACAAAAGTTGAAGCTCAAGCTTAGCATAAACAAAATATATATATATGTATGAAAAATTTGATACCAATCGAAATTGATACTATTTGAAGTGTAAGCATACATACATAAAAATATATTTGAGTATACAAAATGTCAATATTGATACCAATTGAAAGAATCCAATGATACCAATTGAAACAACAATACTATCAAGTGTATATCTCATATAACCTGTCCTCCCAACCATGTTCAAGTTTAAAATGATTTTCACTATAAAGCATACATGAGCATGATCTCCCATCCAACCGCCCTTGAAAGGTAGGGTTTCAAAAAATAGGTTTGAAAGTATAGTATGTTTGAAAACTCTACCATAATGAAGAATACGAACTAGTTAATGAAAAACTTGTTAACTAGTACGAAATCCTTCAAGCAAGGAATAAAACAAAAATAATTTTCATGAAACACATGTAAATCACATGGCACTAAACACTCAAAAACAATAAGGCACATATCATACTCATGAAACACAATCATGAGAAACATTTAAATGAAGTGAGTGCACAAGTGTAATGTGAAACATATACATGAAAATTGGCAATTAAGCTCAATATTCTTAAAAACAAGAAACATAAAAATCATCAAAATTATTTAATCTTCAAGGTATATGTATGTCTTATACAAATAAAGTATACATACATATCCAAAACAACGAGTCCACAAAGATATATGCATGAAGGCATGTGGCTCAAAGGATGTATATGTATAACAATAATTTAGATAAAATGACATATACATGAAGTTAAACATAAACACATGGAAACATGTAGAACATGAAAAACTAAATTTTTATTAAAACAAATTTCATTTCAAGGTATATGTATGATTTGTCAACACAAAAGTATACATACATATCCCTAAACACAATTGAGTCCATATGTATAGATTTGCATGAAAAGCAAATGACTCAAGGGGTATACATGTATATCTTAAAGTTTGGCAAATAGACATATACATGAAATGAAAATACATGATCATAAAACAAAACCAAAATGGGAATACAAGTTTAAAATGCATGGATTATCAAAACTAGACTATACTAGCACATCTAATGGGAACAAATAAGCATTCAAGCTCAAACATATATAGATTTATTTGTGGCCCACTATATGTACAAGTATAAACCCTAGTCTTAATGAAACTAACATTTAAACTTGTAATCAAAACATGAAGCACTAAACGGGATATAAATCATCATGAAGAAACATAAACATGATTATTATGTAAATCCACATGTTATTAGAACTATGATAAACATGATAGCTAAACAATGGTGAGAACACAAAATATGATCCATATTAACATGGGTGTCTCAAAGGCTATACATGCATGTCAAGAGTCTAATAATCATAGCATTTTCATAATAATCAAAAAAACATCAAATCATGCTAAAGATAATGAACATGAAAAGCATGTAAACAATAAATAAGGAGTTAGAGATTTATACCAAAACCGATGAAGGCACCTCTCTAGTCTCCAAAACAAGGTGGTCCTCCCACCAAACCTTCCCTTGAAAGTGATGCATCCAAAATGTTCTCTTTAAGCACGGAACGCATCCACTTCAAGGTACCGCTACTCTCACGTCATGTGAGAGCCCACACCTACATCATAAACAAGAGGGGTGGTCTTTGGTACCCATAACTTTTGGGTCCATGGGGGTTAGTCCCTTCTCTAACCCAACAAATTTATTTGCTAAATTACCATCATGTATTCTATCAAAGCAAAATTTAGCAAGGTGGCCCTTACGTCCACATGTGTACAAGTGTACACATGAGCATACATGTGATGGGTGTGTCCGTGAGGAGCATGTATATGCCGTGGGGGTGTGCATGAATAGATGGAACTTGTTTCTTTCGAAACAAAGATTCCAAACGTGTATGGCTAGAAACACAATGGCTCAAAGTGGAGCCCAAACAATCAACTCTCTCTTTAACAGACAATATCATCATTAATTCTAGAAGAAGAGGTACATGCAATAGGTAGACTAGATGAAGAAGCTACACTAGCATGGCAAACATGTGAATCAATATTAATTTTCAAAGATTCATTTTTCTTTAAACAAATTTCTAATTCTTTTGAAATAAAAGCAATTTCATTTTTCAAAGAATCATTCTCTTTTAAAACAAAATCAAAATTTGAAGTTAAAACTTTATTTTTTCTTCAAAACTTCATTACAATCATTTTTATTTTTCAAAAACTCATTTTCTTTTAGGGCAAGATCAAGTGAGATTTTAATGAATCTCTTTCATTAGAAATCTCCACTTTCTCTTGCAAAACCAAGTCAAGTTTAGAAGACAAATTTTCATTTTCTTTATTTAAAGCAAAGGTCTTCTTTTTCAAAATGTTATATTTTTCAATTAATTTTCACAAACAATAGATAGTTCTTCATTTAAAGCATGGGCATCAATATTTTCATCACATGAAGAACAATCATCATTATCTAGTTGAGTTTCTGAGTTTACCTCAAGGGAGTTATTCCCTGGATCATGTAGCATTGAGACTCGGATTCTCCACTAGACTCCTCCGGTTGGATTGGCAATTGAAGCTCGAAGGTGGTGGTTGTGGTCAACTTGTTCCCCACTGTAAAGGCGGAATCAAGATTAGAAACATGCATAAGATATTCTTTTGAAAGTGTGCTTCTAATAGCCTCAAGAGTTAGTGCATTGGCCCCTATATGCTTGCTACCACTAAGGTAGGATTCCTTGGTAATGGCAAGGTGAACCTTATATCCTAGGGTTTGTAAATAGATGGACATCTTAGTCTTCCAAACAACAATGTTGGAAGGGTCAAACATAGGTGGGGTCATGAAGTCCATGGGTCCAAACTATATGCGTGCAAACAAGCAAATGCAATGATAGACTAGCAAACAAGGATTTCACTCCTAGGTTGTTAAACCAAAGTATCAGGAGCGTAGGCACTGATACCAATTGAAACACCTAGAGGGGGGGGGGGGGTGAATAGGTGTAAATGCTAATCTAGAAACTAAATGCGGAAGCTTAAAAACTATTTTGCAACACACTTAATACAACCAACAAGTGTAGCCGAATTCCCCGTGAAGGGCTCTGGACTAACTCCTCTTGATTCCCCTAGATAAGGGTTGAGGTGCTATATGAAGCTCTTGTGGTTAAGTATAAGTGAGGCACACACACAAGCAAGCCAAGCATATAATGGATATATAACAATATGAATGATGCAAGGCACAACACAAGCAAATAGATATGAATGATATGAATGATGCACAACACAAATAAAGAGAGAGGGTTAAGAGACAATGGATCAAACACAAACACAAAGATATGTTTTGAGGTTCGAGCCCCTAGCTCTATGTCTCCGCCTTCACCGAGAAGGATTTCTAATCCACTAAAGGAGTACCGAACTCCTCTCTCAACCTTACAATGCCACCGAGCAATACAACCACAATCCACCTCTACCGAAGAGGGATAAGGCCGTACCAACAACCAAACTCAATTACCTCTACCGAAGAGGGATACAAACCAATACCACTCCGATCAACCTCTACCAAAGAGGGATACACAAATACAGGAGGGTTTACAACAAGTGGTTACAAAGACCACAAACTATCTCTTTTCACAAAACAAAGATCCTAAATAGATTAGGATAGAATGATATAGCTCAAGTGAAAAAACTAGGTGTTTGGAAACAAAAACTCAAAGAAAACACTTGGGAAAACTCTTTGTAAATGATAGAATTGAAGAACAAAACAAATCTCCCAAATTTCTATTTTCTTTGATTTTCCCCAACCCAAAAACACAAATCAATTTGGAAGTTTAAAGCCCAAAACACTTTGAAAACTTGTTTTAAATATACTGGAGAAACTCTGGAATTTTTCTTATCAAAGTCTTATCAAACCCCAAAGAGATGAGGTATTTATAGGCCAATCAGAAAACTAGCCGTTAGGCTGATCTGTCAGCCTGACAGGCTTGCGGTCGACCGCCCGGTCGACCGCCAACGGTCCCAAATATGACCGTTGGGGCATCTCGGTCGACCACCCGGTCGACCGCCCAGATACAGAGAGCAAAGCTCTCTGGTCCGGTCGACCGACCGGTCGACCGGCCCATTGCCTGGCCAGACGTGCACAGCCTTGTGCACGTCGGTCGACCGAGCGGTCGACCGGCTCTGGCATACGGTCGACCGTCCCGGTCGACCGCCAAAGCCTGGCAGCCAATTTACTGGTCAGAAAAATAGGTTAAAAATATTTCTAATAAATCCCATAAATCTTGTAAAAATCCCCAAAAATAGTTTTATCATTTTGCATTAATATATAAACTTGTGATAAACATTTCAACTCAAATATCAAGCATATGAAACCATTTTTGTGTTTTATCATTTTCTCAAACACCAACACTTGTATTTTATCAAACTTAGATTTTTCTCAATAGGAAATCTGATTTTTCTTAAAACTCATGAATAGACATATCAAAATAAGTTTGTTTAAGATATGAAGCATGTATGTATATAGAATACATCTAATATACATAAAAGCCATTTAAACTTGTTTTGATCTAAACTATTCATGAAAACCAATATCCATAAAACGTGTGTGTTGTGCACTTGAGCATATCAACTATTCTTATCTTTACAAATGGATCTAAAACACACTAAACTAAACTATGGATACCTAAGTCTTCTTGATGATCTTCCATCTTCAAGTCGACTCGGTCCAAACTCCGTGATCCAACGAGCATGGCTATGTATGATCTTGATGCTCGGGCCCTGGAATCACCATGTGAAAGCTTCCAAACTCCTCTTTTTGAAGCAATCACCAACTAATATCTTGTTACATGATCTGAAACTAAAATTACAAGATTATTAGTAAACATAACTACATGAGTTAATCATCATCAAAACTAGAGTGGAAAGCCTCCGGGCCAACAAATACTATCTGGAGTTTCATCTTTCATGATTAATAATTTGAGTATGTCAAGTCTTTATTCCAGTCAAATACTTATGGATTAAAGTGGGATCCATAACTGCGGCAGAAATAAATTCTAAACTGGATCAATATTTACTGGCATATAATAAAATTATGTGAATATATATGCATTAATTATTTACTGTAACGAGCCTATCCGGGGTTAGGATGGTCGAGTCAGAGTGGCATGTGTTCAGGGTTCATGCCTTTTCACTATGCGTGTCCGACAATCAATAATTTAATCTTGCCTTCGGGCAATAACTATTTATGATTGCACCTAGTTGATGATAAAATTATGCCAAGACTAAACTGACCACATTCAGTTTAATTATAGACACCCTCTATCCTTTGGGCTTAGATTCATGTCTTTCCACTCTGTGGGTCCGACAATCAACAATTAATCTTACTTTGGGCAATGACTATTTATAATTGTACCCAGTTGACGATAAAATCATGCTCAAGAGTAGACTGACCACATTCGGTTCAATTATAGACACTTTCTATCTTTTAGGCTTAGGGTTGTCCTGATTTTACTGACACGTGTAGTCTATCTTGCCCTACTAGGTTACCTAAAAATCTATAGTCACCTTTGGGTAATATATAAAACTTTAAGTAACCTAATACAACTGTCAATCTTAATGGGTTACAACTAGAGGATCATAAAATAAGAGTAAAGAAAATATGTTACTAAATAGTTACCTCTGGGCAGATCTATCTATTCATATTCGATTTTACTTAAATGATCGTTAATTTTATCTCACATAAACCCCATTAGAGATATTGTACTTTATGAAATACTATAATATTTATTTTCATCAGTAAAACTTTAGTGAAAATCATAAACTTTATTGAACACATGAAATGTTATTCACATTCACAACTTGAACAGAAAAATCACTTTTACCTTAAATTGTTAAAAGTTCTACTGAGGTTGTCGATTATTATTCTTTGTAAATATCCAAAGAAGTCATGGAGTGAAACTATTTTCTGTGAAATTGCATTTCTCAAATGAAACTTTCACCATGAAATTAACAAATATAAACAGATTATTAATAACCAAAATTTCATCAATAAAACTTTGGTGAAAACCATACTTTATTTAATTGAACACATGAAATGTTATTCACATTCACAACTTGAACAGAAAAACACTTTTACCTTAAATTGTCAAAAATTTTACTGAGGCTGTCAGTTATTTATTCTTATAACTATCCAAAGAGGTCATGGAGTGAAACTATTTTCTGTGAAGTTGCGTTTCTTAAATGAAACTTTCACCATGAAATGAAACAAATATAAACAGATTATTAATAACCCAATTTTTCATTAATAAAACTTTGGTGAAAACTATACTTTAATTGAATACATGAAATGTTATTCACATTCACAACTTGAACAAAAAAAATCACTTTTACCTTAAATTGTCAAAAGGTTTACTAGGCTGTCAGTTATTTATTTTTTATAAATATCCACAGAAGTCATGGAGTGAAACTATTTTCTGTGAAGTTGCATTTCTCAAATGAAACTTTCACCAAGAAATGAAACAAAATAAACAGATTATTAATAACCAAAATTTTCATCATAAAACTTTGGTGAAAACATAAACCTTAATGAACACATGAAATGTTATTCACATTTACAACTTGAGTAGGTATAAAATTGATAGGATACAAATAGCAACCATTATAACCCTAAAAGCCAATTAAATCCGAAACCCTAATCCAAAATAAATTCCTTTTATTTCTAGGGTGGTCATTGGGCATTGGGCAGTCTCAAATCAATTCTAAGGAATTGAAGATTAATCCAATTTGTAAGATCAAGAAGCTCAGAATTAATAGGACAAGCAATATTCTGCATATCTTTGAAAATAACCATAAAGAGAATATATTGTCCAATTAAACTACTAAAATTTCAAACATGTCACCTTACAAATATAGATTCTCAAAATAGTGAATAAACATGCGTGCATTTTCTAATATAAGAAAATATAAAATCTAATTGGAAACAATAAGTGAAATAAATTAAAACTCAAAATAAAATTTTCAAATTTTACTGCTCATTGTCAAAAGAACGCATCTAGTTCAAACCAAAAGATTTTTTTACTTAGGACTTTCTTGAGTCATTGAGGCCCGCTCTTAAAGAAATGAAAAACAATTACTCGCTCTTGATTGTTGCATCATATCATGTGATGATTTATTTAATATTAAACATCTTCCATATATCATTCGCTTTGCCGTCAAAATTGTAACAATAACAGAAAAATAGTTACATGAAAGACCATAAATTATCAGTTATTCTAAACAAACAAGAACTCTAACCACCACAAACTTACAGAAGGATGCAACATAAATAATATTTTTCTGAATCAAATTGCATCTTCACGTTTGATATTATCTTATCATTAAATTCATTTTGTTTTCTCTGGTTCAATTTCTAAAGAGCTAGCACTTGATTCAGTTCACTTTACACCGAACTGCAGTTGCTTTCTTTCTTGGCATTGAAATTTCCAATAGATACACCTTGAAAAAATTAAAAAAAAAAAAACAGCAACACAACTAATGCTACTCACGTATTTAGCATAAATATAGACACATATATGTTACTTTCTTTAGG
Source organism: Agave tequilana (assembly GCA_038442645.1). Taxonomy (NCBI): domain Eukaryota; kingdom Viridiplantae; phylum Streptophyta; class Magnoliopsida; order Asparagales; family Asparagaceae; genus Agave; species Agave tequilana. Next base: position 91,001 of record JAVJIF010016530.1, read on the forward strand.
ATTTGCATCTTGAGTGGCATCCTAGGTTACTCTGCCTTGGATTATGTCATTACTGTTTCTGTATGCAGAGAGTGATCTTGCTAGTTTTTGTGAATATTAATATTACGCTGGAATCTGTCAGATGAAAAAAAAAACTTGGATGGCTCTTAACTTGGTTACTAAGGGCATCCTGAAACTTTCTGTTTCCAAGAAGAACCTGATGCACCTTTAAAAAGAAGTCAGATTTAAGAAATCAAAGCAAAGAAATCAAGGCGTGTATTAATAACTTCGATCTGTTCTTTTTGATTCAGAGCAACAGATATGGGAATCACGAAAAATAAAAAATAAAGAGGGAAAAACCCAAACTAGAATTGTGTATGCGAATCTCTTCGACTTCAACATAATAATTTTCAAGGAAAATAATAATAATCATACATGATTAGATCTCAAAACATAGATAGCATAGTAAAGCTCTGATACCACTTGTTAGATTTCATATAAACAAAACAGGATCAATTGCCTCTACACATAGATATCAATATCATGTATAATTGATCTTGAGATGAGGCTTTAAATAACATATCTTTTCGAAGGATGATGATCTATACTCGGATCTGGATCTTCACTGTAGGGAACGAGATGAAGAGTCTTCTCTCTGCTAAACCTAGCCTCCTATGCGTGGAGAATAATGTGTGGCTGCAGAGAGGGAATTCCTTTCTATATATAATCCTTTGATTAGTAGTCTTCCCATAATGCCCCTAACCCTCATTAGAGAGTATACTAGGTCCCATCGACTTTTACAATTTATTGCACTTATTAGACGCATCTATATCTTGACTAACATAAGTTGCACGCGTGTTTAATATGTGATAGAAATAGGGTATGAATCGAATCAGAAAATATCTTACAGATATTGCGTGGACCTTTTGTTTTTTGTAGTGGTCAGAAATATAACCCCCCGCAGGATTGCGACACGTGGCAGGCCTAGCGAATCATAGCATCACGAGTCTCAGGTTTTGTACAGCAGATCTCACGCGACCACCTGGCTGCCAGAGCGGTTATAACCACTAGGCACGTGGGGCTATAGGCGGATCTAGACTTCAATCCTTGCCAGCCAGCACGACCCCGACCATCACGCACTACGCAAACCAATTACAGCTGGGACGTTATATACAGTTGTGATCGTAGGGCAAATCCAGAGGCGAAAATCTCGAAGCCCATAACCCAGCTCAATGTTTCTCAACTATAAAAATTGATCCCTTGTCCTATATAAGGGATCAAACTCTAGAGAATCAAATCTGTAATAGAGTGTTGAGCACCTACTATAATCTTTAGCATTTGTGCAATCTCTCTCTTTACACTGTGATTTTTTTCTCACAGTAGATTTTTCTTATAAATTCTCTGGGTTTACGTTGCTCTATTTTCTTATTACAAATTGAGTATACATTTACCTCTACAGCTTGCCAATTGACTCCTTAGGAATCCATCTTCGAGTCAACAGACTATCGCGATTGCAAATTCCTTAGAACCTTTTGTCCATTCAAACACTTCACCATTCGTTATGTCCATCAATTTCAAGTGACAAGTTAACCCCAAAATTGCAAAGAGTAAAATAAAGGGGAAAAAACAAAGCAGATTAATCTAAAACGGAGAGGGCAACTCTTTCTACACATATAAATAGGTTTGAAATGACTCGAGCAGTTTAGATTTTGTTGCAACTAAATATATTAACTTGCAAAAGAAAAAAAGTTTAATACTTTTATTAATAATCTCAGTGTGATAGTCTTTATAAGCCCACATCAGATCATGATTCCAAAATTGCAACATTACAGAAATTATAATAAAATTAAAATAAACGGTAGTTTAATAGAGAAAAGAATAAATTGTAGTTTTGTTCTAGCAGACATGCGAGTCAATAAAATAGCATCAAAATCCAAAAAATAAGCTAGAAACAGGAAAAGAATACAGTGAATTAATCTAACACAGAGACGAACTAAATCTGAAATAGACGATGTTGCATGGTATTCTCGCAAGCTAAATCTAACTTCTTGTGAGTTCACCCCTAGCTCAAACACCACATGATAGCTTTAAGCTCATTCTGTCCGAACTTCGAAGGATATTACAATGAAGGAAAAAAATGTGGAAAAGAAAAAGAAAATGAGGGATCATGCTGAGAAATTTGTAGACTTCTTAATAAGAAAAAAAAAAAAGCATATTCTATATGATTTTCGCGTCAGAAGGAAGATGAGAGGGGAGAGAGAAGACGGACGGATGGACGAACAGATAAAGTTTCTATATAATTTACAGGAGAAAAATCTCCTTTCCATTGGTTTTTGACTAATTCTCTGAGCCTGCATTCTCAAAATATACACCCACCCCAAGTTCGCTACCCGACGTCCCCTTATAGCATCCCTTACACGTCCACCCTTTGTTTCCCTCCTCATCAAATTATCTCTCAAAACAAGCAAAAGGGCAAATTCCAGTAACCATACAAAACACAAGCACACAGTCCTTCCACATTAGTATATTAAATAAAATCCAGACCACATATTTGTTTAGAATTTACATAGTGAAAACTGCAAATTCAGATTGCGATCGAAGAAAAGCACAATACATCTTTTCGTTTACGAAATGTCTCCCCTCGGAAAAGCAAACAGTGGGGGAAAAATCAAGAGCGAAGACAGGAGTAGTACCTCCCCTCATCCATTCTTCTCTGTATTCTCTTTCTTTTCTTCCAGGTTTTCAAAGGTGTCAAATGAGCAGTTTTCTTTAGGTTGACCAGATTGAGTGAAAGAAAGATGGGCTGGCTGTTTGAGATATGATTTTATATCATTTATTTTTCAGTATTCCTAAAATTAAAACACTTTCTTCAAGCTTAATAAAAGCACATATTAACATTTAATCTCATCGTGTTCTTTTTCTCTTTAATTTTGTATACATTTAAGAATATATTGTTCTGAAATTCTTGCATCAACGTTAAACCTGGATTTTTTTTTTTTTTATCATCACAAATACTTCTTTAGTCTGATATTTAATATAGAGTTTTGTGATATGCAATTGTGGTGGAGATTTTACGTTGTGAATGATTAAACAGTGGATCAACACCACAAGCGATAATGCGTCTAGTGTGTGAGTGCGAGATAATAAACACAACACGGGCAGTAGGCACAACACAATGTTTTTTTATGTGAAAACCCAAATAAGAAAAAAACCACGATAAAGAGGAGGAAATTCACTATATCTCGTCGTTTATAGGAATTACAATTATGTATTGGTATCTCCTTGAGTTAGGATTGAATGGAAGGAAAAAGGGTCGGGCCCCCCCTCTCCCTCGCTGGAGGGAAGGTCTATTTGTATTAAACTGTTGGCCTGGAAGGGATGGGCCACTGGCGTGATTGGCGTAACTGTCATGATCTTCATGTGCGGATTTGTTATGACGGTCGCATTGTTGCGCTTGAATATTGGGATCACATGCCAAAAATCCCGCCTCAGACCATAACTACCCAGGCTAGAAGGTGTTTCATGTTTTGTGTGGGAAGAGAGGGTAAAATCTTATTGAAAGAGTTTTTCAAATTCTGTTGAAGTTTGGCCAAAGATCAATGCAATTAATGGTGTCAAATATGAAAGCGTATCAGTCGTATCAATGGTGGTTTGCACAGGAGGAACCTAACCTAGTCGACTAGGCATTTGCTTAGTCGACTAATGATACAAACAGAGAGTTGAAAGCTCTGCTTCACTATAGAATAGTCGACTAGGCCAAATACCTACTCGACTGATAAGCAGCAATTAGTTGACTATGATATTTCCTAGTCGACTAATGCGGCTGCAACAGCCTGTTTCCAAATCTGATTCAGAATTCATTTCTAATCCCAATTAGATTTTTTGGTTTCCTTTTCTTTTGTGGCTTCTTTGGCTATATAAAGAGGAATATTGTCCCTAATATTTGTAACATATAATTGATTAATTCAATAAGAACTCTCTCCATTGCCTCGAGGACGTAGGCAAATCTCAAACCACGTTAAATCTTGTGTTCTCTCTTTCTTTTCTTTGTTTATTTGTTTGTGTGATTGGTGACTATTCTCTGGTGTTGTTGTTCTTTGTCGTGTGGATTCCCAACAAGTGGTATCAGAGTTTTCGGGTTCGACGGGAGTTTTTCATTCAGGTGGAGCAAATCAATTTGGAGAGTGTCTACAGTTTCGTTTAGAGGTAAGATCTATCTTTCCTGTTTGAATTTATTTTCACTAATTGTTTTCCGCATTGTATTGAGGAATCTATTGAGAAGACGGCCGAAGAAAGCCAATACATGGTTAAATCCGTGAACCAACCTCCGATGAAGATCGATGTTGTAAAGTTTGATGCATGAACATTTTGGGATATGGAGGTGTGTGGTCATGGATGCATTGACGACAACATACCTTGAAGACACTCTAAGATTAAAAGAAAAGTCAGAGGAGACTTCTAAAAGGATTGGGACAAGATGAATATGACGACGTATGGTCTTATAAGTCTTATTTTGACATAAGACATCAAGTATCAAGTACAATATGAGACGTCTGCAATGAAGATGAGGGAGATTCTCGAGAAGAAATATCTAACGAAGAGTATCAAGTCTCGACTGCATCTAAAGAGGAGGATTTATCACTTCCAGTTGAAGAGGAGACTCTCTTTTTTTAAGCACATGAATGACTACAAAAAGCTTCTTACATATCTGGTTAATGTGAATGTGGATATCAAGAAGAGGATAAGGCGTTAATTCTTTGAATTCTCTTCCTAATGCTCTGTATGAGACCTTCATCCTCACCTTGATTAATGAGAAACTATCACTTAACTATAATGATGTGTCGGCTGGTCCTGTAAATTATGAATTGAGGAGGAAGGATAAGCAATACTCTTCCAGTAGTACATCAGTAGAGGTGTTAGTGGTAAGAGGCAGGGGTTTCAATTAGAAGGGCAAAGGCGTTCACGGGAGATCAAAGTCCAGACCAGAGTTCAGAGATCTGAAGAAGAACCATTGTGCCTTCTACAAAGAGTTAGGGTACTGGAAGGTTAATATCCAAGGATTAAGGATAAGAATAAGAGAAAGGAGTTAAAGACCAAAGCAAATCTTACACAGGTGATCAATACCTAATCAGGTTGTACTTCACAGGTTATGGATGGATTCAACTCATTTATATTTTCATTCTCATTCACTCTCCTACCATAGGTTACTCAGGTTATTTTGAGTGGATGATTGATACAGAGCTACCTATCATGTATGTCCCTATAGGGATTGATTTTCTAGTTTTGAGAAACTTGATGGATGTTATGTTTTTATGGGTGATGATCGTCCATGTCATATTGAAGGGATAGATACTTTCTTAGTCAAGATGTTTCATAGGATAGTACAAGAATGAAGGATGTGAGGTATGTATCTCAACTGAAAAGGAATCTTATCTCTATTGATGCCTTGGAAGCATTGGGTCTTGAAGTATCTATTAGAGATGAAGTTCTCAAGATGGTTAAAGGCTCGATGGTTATTTTGAAGGGCGTCCGACGCAATAATGTTTACTATTTGAAGGGTAGTATGGTAACAGGATAAGTGGTGATTTCTACAAATTCAGATAATGAGTGCACACAACTCTGACATATGAGGCTCGGACATACAAGAGGAAAAGTCTTTGCAAGCTCTTGCAAAGTAAGGTTTATTGAAAGTGCCAGTACCTGCAACGGCGCATTTTGATTATGATAAGAAAGGATAGTGCTAATAAATGGCGCCAATAATCCCCGGCAACGGCGCCATTTTGATTAAGATGAGAAAGGTGTATGTAAATGTATCGATGTATCCTTTCTTATCTCCGCTATAGCATAAGGCTATACCGAGTCGATTCTCAGGGAGAGCTAGCGATAGAAGCGTTACGAATCGTAGTGAAGAAAGTAAACGAAGTGTCTTCTATGCTTAATAGTAAAACAATCATGAACAAGAAATCAAAGAATGGATGAATATGTTCATGATGGAAAAGTGGAAAGAAATCAAAGAAGATTGGATTTGGACTAACAACTAAAAAGAAAGTAAAACTTTAAGAAGCAAACCATGACTAGCTTACCTTACTACCTTACCAATACTTACTAACTCCGTGATAGTGAAGGCGTGTCTCATGTTGTCACTCCATCGGTGTAGGTTTCGTCTTGCGTGTTGATCTAATTACTTTCTCATGTAGATGAAGGGTGGTTTAACCCATCGGAGAAGAGAAGACCATCCAACTTGCAAGATGAAATAAAGCAATCACCCATGAGTTAGTGAAGATGGCAAGGCTAGTGGTTAGCTAGTACATGGTAGAAAAATTAGCTACAAGCCATAAGAAAAGTAAAACAAAGCATGAATTAAATTGCAAAGATTTAAAGCAAGCAAGTAAGAAGCAAGTAAAGTAGAACCAAGCTCAAGTAGAGGAAGGAGAATGGATGAATCCTTGTTGCTTCAAGTTGTCACACCTTGATTACACAAGCTCTCTCTCTCACAATCTCTCTCTCTTTTACAAAGTATCTAGGGAAGAAGAAGAGGGATCTAAAGAACTAAAACCTAGAGAAAAATCCTACTAAAATTACAACAACATACTAATTTTCCTCTCTTCTCCATTCAGTCTTTGCTCGCAGGTCAGGTGCAGATATTTATAGGATCAGAGAGAAGCTTTGAGAGCCTAGTTTGTTGGCGCAAAATCCGAGATCCAACGGCCATATCTTTGCCGCGTTTTGGCGGCAAACCTGCGGCAAAACGGTTTCTGTTGAGCAACAGATTTCTGTTGCAGGTTGGTTGAGAGTTGTTGTTATCCACGTGGCCTTCTGGAATCTTCAGTTGTTACGCGGATCTCTCTGGATCTTGGATTCAAATTTGGGCTTTATCTTGATCTTGGATTTAATCCCTTTAATTATTGCTAATTAAAGTGATTATTGGCTTTCTCTCCATTAGAGTGTGAACCTGCAAATATATAGAGAAGATGAGTAAAATCATATATTTATTAACTAAATGTATGGGAATTATGTGGTAAAATATGCAATATTGTGTAACAATCACACCCCCACACTTATTCTTTTGCTCGTCCCGAGCAAAACAAAGAAAAGAAAATCCTAACTACCAATTTTATTACACCACTTTCGCAGGTGACGCGATTGCACTGAGCGTGTGCAACAACCGTTAAACTCTAGGTTACCCTAGAGGAGGAGTGTTGTCTCCTGAGGGTTTTCCAGCGGATTACACCCACAAAATCCTTAAAGAAAGAAAACAAATGTTAGTGTTTTGAAAACGCATTTTGAACAAGAGACATGTTTACGAACTATTTTTGCAAAAATATAAGTGATCTTAGGTCATAAGTCCACCTATAATCATTTTCCTTAAACTTAGTCTCCATGCAAGATCTTGTCTTCAATTAAGGTAAGAATTCAAAATTGGATTGAATATTTTATCCTTCATAAAACCTAGATAATATGCACACCGTGCTCTGTGAAAATTTCTGGGATTTCCACTCTAACCATCAAGCCATTTTTTATATATATTTATTTCTTTTTCTCTTTTTTCTTCCCTTAGTTTAGGCTTTCTAGTTCACCCATGTAACGAGCCTATAACCGATGACTCCCAAACCAGTCGGTCTTAGGGCACCAGATGAGAAAACATCCTCGGGTTTAAGGACTCGAGTGAAAAAGGCCACAAAACTAAAGGGGATTATTCTTTTGATCACCGTTAGGCGTGAATAATTATGCTTCTTGAGGCAAATCTCCAGCTTAATGAGTGATATTTTTCACCGTTAGGCGTGAATAACCATGCTTCTTGAGGCATAGTTATCCAGCTTAATAGTGATGTATTATTTATTTTTTTTCTTTTATTTTTATGGCATTTTGGTCTTTGTTTCCATCCCAAGAAATGTGTAAGTGTGAAGTGCATACAATCTAAGGCAAAAATTCAAGATAAAAATATCTCACCAATTTTTCTTACTTACCTATAATTTCAAGCAAGATCTATTATTTCAACTAGGTTTAAGA